>CAUYRH010090087.1:0-10503 GCA_963574655.1 Perodicticus potto
GCACCTATGGCTCAATGGGCTAAGGCACCAGCCACGTACACCTGAGCTGGCGGGTTCGAATCCAGCCCGGGCCCGCCAAATAACAATGATGGCTGCAACCAAAAAATGGCCGGGCGTTGTGGTGGGCGCCTATAGTCCCAGCTACTTGGGAGGCGGAGGCAGAAGACTCACTTGAGCCCAGGAATTGGAGGTTGCTGTGAGCTATGATGCCACAGCGCTCTATCCAGGGTGACAGCTTGAGGCTCTGTCTCAAAAAAAAAAGAAAATTTCATTTGGTCACCAGCCTTTGATTAATAGCTTCTTAAAATTTCTGCATGTTGGCTTAGCACCTGTATCTCAGTGGGTAGGGGTGCCAGCCACATACACAGGAGCTGGTGGGTTCGAACTCAGCCTGGTCCGGCCAAACGACGACAAATACACACACACACACACACACACACACACACACACAAAACATAGGCTTTGTGTCAGGCACCTGTAGCCCCAGCTACTTTGGGATGCTCAGGCAAGACAACTGCTTAACCCCAAGAGTTGAAGGTTGCTGTAAGCTGTGATGCTACAGCACTCTACCAAGGGTGACATAGTGAGACTCTGTCACAAAAAAAAAAAAAAAATTTCTGCATGTTTCCAACATTCACATGAAATTAAAATTCTTGAGCATCTCACTCTCAATTATGAAACTGTTCAACATAAATCACAAAAACTGAAAATGACACGCGTAAACTCTCAGGCTGTATTTGATGGTAATTACAGTCATTGAGAATAAACCAGTTTCTACCAGATGCTGGGGGTTGTGAAAGGACAAGACTGAAAATGAAGTTTCAATTTGTCCATTCTTGTTATCTCTGAAAACACAATAGCCTTGCTTTCACTGTGACGGCACGTCCTCCCTCAAATCTTCTGATAACAATGTGAGCTAGGCAGCAGAGGAAAGAGTTACAACCACAAGATTAGTGAGTACATCTTATTTCTAAAAAGTAACAATATTCTGGGAGAGGTGAATAATAACCAGTTAAATCCTTGGCATAATGACAGCAAAAATAAAATGTTAAACTTCAGCACAATTAAAAAATGTGCTCTTTCATGGAATTCATAAATATAAAGTAACAGAGGTTGTTGCTCCAAAAACAGCCTCGTAACATTAAAGCTAGTTTATCATCCGGAATTCGTATGTTCATATTTATTTTCCAGTACAGGAATCTGAACTCTACACAGATTAGGGGAACCATCCCAAGTCGCTCATTTACGAAATGGCAGGGAGGGCTGGGATTACAACTCGATCTCCGTTGCCCATAGCCAGTCCAATGATAATATGCATTTTATCTTTTATCATTATAGGCCATCTTCCAAACAAGGCCTGTAAAATCGTCAGATGTATTACATGCTGAACAAATTCAGTTAAAGAATAAATAAGGATAGAGCTGCTGAACTCCAAACATAATACTGCGATCAAACATTAGATCTCTATTGCTAGCTCCAAGAAATACTTTTAAAGTAGGCCCAATCCGAAATTCTTTACTTTTAGAAGATATTTACAACAAAATTCCAAGCTAGAAATAACATAGAAAGAGCTGCTGAAACAACTTCTCTTAGCAATGTCTATAGGAGGAAGACCTATTTGCCTGACAGTCATCTAGCTCCTGGTAAGAGACCAGAAAGACTTTTCCAGCTTCCAAGGCTTCCAGGTTCCTTCTGAGCTCTCTTTACAAGAGACACATGAAATTGTTGTATGTCACCTGATTCTTCATAAACTTTTTAAGACCAAGAAATGTTCAAGCAATATTATCTTCACTTAAATACTTTACCATTTCTATTCTACTAAACTATGAAAGGTTATCTTTTGGAGATCACTATTGTTCAGAAACTCAGCTCAAAAGCTAAAGGCTTTATTCACTGGATCTGTTTCTTTATCACAAATGAAAACAAATGAAATTTGCTGTTTGTGAACTGGCAACAGTTTCTCCCTCAAAGTATACCATGTTCCAGGAGAGATCTCTTCAATACACAAAAGCAAAATTTCTGAGCCCGAGTATGATAAGTCTAAGAAAACATAGTCTCTAATGCTTAAAATAACAAAATGTGCTTTTTGGATGGAAAGGTAGAAAAGAGTGTGGAGCAAACCTTGGAAGTCAGTAAGATGATCCAGAAGTAAAGATACCCAACTGCTGAAGGAGGGGAAAATACCGCTCTCCAAACAGTGCTAATTGGTCAAAATTACCCAAAACAAACATTACTTTGGCACGACCTCAACTTTTGAAACAGTTAAATAAATATTCTATGCAGGAAATATACAGACCATGCAAGGATATCTTGTTGATCATACAAACAGAGAATCTCACATATACAAATGAAACAGAAGTAGATTTATTAAATGCAGAAATGAAAGCACACAGAAAATCAAACTTCTCTCCCCACTGGCAAACAAGTAATGCATTTAACACGGTGACAGCAATGTACAGTATTTTCAAAAATTTTAGCTAGCAAAATTGTATACTTTCCCTAAAGAGCCATTACTCTTTTTATTGGATCTTAAGAACACGTTTAACTTCATCTTTATCTAACACTACAGTTCTGCTTAGTTTTCACACAATAAAATATCAATATGCCTCACATAAAGTCTGCATCTGCAGACTAAGACTTACAAAACTGCACTTTAATACATAAAGTGATGAAAGTTACAAAGTTTTACAAAGACTTCCTTAGAATAAATCCAAAATAAAAGACATCTTTATTTAGAAACAAATTCTCAGTTCAACTTTACTAGTTTAGAGCAAGTTGCTATATATTTGGGTGACTTTTAAAAATAACCACAGTAAGAAAGAAACTACTACCATTAGGATAAGAGTATTAAAACGCTAGTCCTTTATGGCTGGGTACAGGATTAAAGAAAACAATATCATCTAAAACCACAACTGTTCTCCAAGTAAAACAGCTTTAGCACCTACCTGCTCTGACGCTGTATCTTAGTCCACGGAACACTAGTAACAGTGTCTAAACAAATGTTTAAGCTAAAAATTCCTTCCTTCTCGATATGCTCTGCTCTTGGATTTACTTTTGTATGATGGCCTCAAAGTGGTATATTAGACAGTAACTAGAAGACATATTCCATTTTCTGACTGAAAGCCAATAATACTCATGAATTTTTTAGCTGAAAGACACTTCAAGATGCCATTGGGAAGACTGTAATAAACACATTAGGCTGCAAATGGGCAGCAGCAGCTCTTTAACACATGCTGCAATAATCAAATAAATGGCTGGATTCATGCTCCCTGGTTACACAAATATTTTGCTGTAATATGTCCATCATCTACATCTCCTTTAAAGAAGGAAAAAACCCTCTCTTAAAGTGTCGGTTCAGCAAAATGCAATGCAGAATACGTAAGAAGCACGACACTGTCTAACCCATTACCAACAGGGGGAAAATGTCTAGTCTGACATCAGAGGGGTAACGACGGTTTCCACCTTCTGGATTCTCATAGGCTGAGGTGCCTGACACAGCCAGTCACTGGGCTGCTTCTATATCCGACGACGTCAGCCAGCGCTCACATGGCCAGGAATAGCAAGACAGGGTTTGAATAAGGCCTCAGATGATGGACACATTTCAGAAGAAGCTGCATTCCTTGCATAACGTGAACATTTTCTCCCCCCGCTTCACGTAGGGTATATTCAGTCACTTTTTAATATCCTCAGCATTCTAAAGAGAAGTCATCAAACCAAAACTACAATGTAGTGCTTGTGTTTGAGTTTTGTAACTTGTCCAGATCAAAATTCTATTATTTTCTGAAATCCAGTTTAATTCTTTATGAGATAAAAAATAATTTCCTAAATTTACCAGAGAAATGTAATTGGCAAAGGCAAGACTTTCTGCACCTATACACAGGTGTTTTTATTATCTGAATTATAAAAAGTTCTTAACTAAATAAATGCGAATCCTCTCCCAAAGTATAATATGTTTTTTGGCTGTTTTTTAGCTGATGTTTATTAAGGACTTATTATGAGTGAGGCCTTTGTACATATATATTTTTTTAAGAGACTGAGTCTCACTTTGTCGCCCTCGGTAGAGTGCCGTGGCGGCACAGCTCACAGCAACCTCCAGCTCTTGGGCTTAGGCGATTCTCTTGCCTCAGCCTTCTAAGTAGCTGGGGCTATAGGCACCCACCACAATGCCCTGCTATTTTTCGTTTTCTTTTTTTTTTTGAGACAGAGCCTCAAGCTGTCACCCTGGATAGAGTGTGGTGGCGTCACAGCTCACAGCAACCTCCAAATCCTGGGCTCAAGCGAGTCTCCTGCCTCTGCCTCCCAAGTAGCTGGGACTACAGGCGTCTGCCACAACCCCTGGCCATTTTTTGGTTGCAGCCGTCATTGTTGTTTGGTGGGCCCAGGCTGGATTCGAACCCGCCAGCTCAGGTGTACGTGGCTGGCCCCTTAGCCACTTGAGCCACAGGCGCCAAGCCCTTTGTACATATTTTGATAACATGTATATGTGTCTTACAGATGACCTAATCTCTGACCTGTTTTTGTAAGTAATTTGCCCTAAGTCACACAGCTAATAAGTGTAATTGTAACTATTATTTATTGAGTACTTTAGTATCTTGGTAGGCATTCCCTACATACTTAACGTGCATGAATTCCTTTATTTCCTATGAACAGTCTATGATTATCACCATCTTAGGGATGAAGAAACTAAGGTACAGAAGAGACAACATAAGTTGAATAAGGTCACACAGGAAGGGTTACAGCTCACAAGTGAATCCGAACAGGTTCCCAATTAATAACCACGATAACGTGGGCATTAAATGTTCCTAAACTTTAATACCTAGGTTGAATGGAGAAACTTAATAAACTTGTATATGTGATAAACAGTAATACATCTGAATGTGACATGGTGAACAGTGACTATATGATTTGAAATTTCCTTTTACTAAAAATGTAGCAACATGATTTTGAAATGCTAGACACTTCAGCTGGAAGGTACACACGTTAGAATCAGTTGTCCATTCATTCAATAAATAATTAATGTTCCAGGCACTGCTGCAGACACTGGAGAGAGTAGTGGTAACAGTCCCTGTCCTCCTGAAGCTCACATTCTAGTGCAGAAAGGAAATTACACCTCAGTGAATGCGCAAGTATTCCTTGAAAACAGAGAAAATATTACTGTTATTATTGAATTATGAACATATTAAAAAACAGCTGGAAACTCTCTCTAGCATACCAAGGATGCCCAGTTTCACTCAAAACAGTAAAAAAATCTTTCCTGTATTTCAGAAGTCATAATTAGTTAATTACTCAGTTACAAAGGTAATTGAAGAAAATGATACGTACTACCCTAATAACTGCATTTTAACTTTAAACATGTAAATGAGTTTCACAGTGCCCTTTCTTACATAAATCACACCTATACTTATAATGTATTATCTGTTATTTAAAATTTTGATTTATTTAAAATGGATCTAGAATTTATATACATTCATATTTCTTAAAAGAGCTTATAAGGTACCAATTTTTATTGTTTTTCCCAGCCTAGAACAGATGTGTTACATATACCTATTTGGCAGCAATTTTGTCCATCTGACTTTTTTTTTTTCCCCCAAAATTTCCAAATTTTATTCAGACTTATAAACCTTTGGATTGATAAAAATTCAATAAACCCCAAACAGAATAAACAAAGTTCCAAACCATATAAAACCAATCACTATATTATTTAGGAATCAATACATATATGATAATAAATACCACAGACAAGATTAATCAAAATTCAGGATAGCAGTTACTGCTGGTAAGAAAAATGGACAACTCAAGGCTTTAATTGTATTTGCAAATTCTTTTTCTTAAGTGACCCTGGGTAGATGGGTGTGCAACTATCCACAGGCTCAGCTCCTCAATCTCCTGCTCCATGGCAGCCTAGGGTCAGTTGCACATTGGCTATGTGGGGCCCAGGCCAACTTCAGAGCCAGCCAGTGAGGCATCACCAGCAGAAGTCCCTGCACTGCCTTGCCACAATCAACCCTGAGGGCTGCAACTTCTTGTCTCAATGTGTCAAAATCTTTGGTCATTTTGTCTTTGAATTCGTTGAATTCTTGAGACATCTTTTGGGGTTTTGCTTGAAATTCTAATTCCATCTTTTCCTCCATTCCACTGATCTTATTTGCTATCCAGATTCTGAATTCGATTTCTGACATCTCAGCCATTTGCTGATGCAAGGGATCTTGTGCAGTATCTACCTTGTCGTTCCCTGGGGGAGTGGATCTACTCTGATTATTCATATTGCCAAAGTTTTTCTGTTGATTTCACCTCACGATTATTTTTCACTGTTGCCTATGACCGTCCTCAGAGTTGGGGAGGTGCCTCTCCCAGATCAAACCCTGGCAGGATCACTCTGTTTTTGCTGGATCTTTGTAAGGAGTGACCCTGTGTGACTCCTCTGGGACTGCCCCACCCAGGGAGTTCTGGCTGTGGGAGCATCTCCGGAGTGTTGCACTCCCAGATCAAACAGCAGGGCATGGGATCGGGCACCCGGTGGCCTTGCAAAGGGAGCCCATGTCTCCAGCAGTACCGGAGGGTGCAGATCAGAGCCGCATGGTGACCCGGCAGGCAGCAGGCCGAGATCAGGTGGGGCACAGATTGGTGCTGCATGGGAGTCCCGGCGGATTTCCTGGCTGCTGCTGGCAATGGGCCAAGGCCCGGTGGGGTGCCAATCGGGCTGTGCAGGAGTCCCATGGGAGTTCCTGGCTACTCCTGGTGGTGGGCCTGGGCCCAGTGGGGTGCCAATCCTGGTGGAGTGGAGTTCCTGGCCACTGTGGGCAGCACGCCTGGGGCACAGATTGGAGCCAGGCGGCAGGCTGAGGCCGGATGGAACATAGATTGGCGATGGGCGGGAATCCCAGTGGACTTCCTGGCCTCTGTTGGCAGCGGGTTAAGGCTCACTGGAGTTCTTGGCCACTGCTGCCGGTAGGCCAAGGTCCGGCGAGGTGCCAATCAGGGCCATGCGGGTGTCCCGGAGGACTTCAGTTCCTGGCAGCTGTGGGCAGCAGGCCTGGGGCATGGATTGGAGCAGGCGGGGGTCCCAGCGTGTGGCAGGCCGAGGCCAGGCAGGGCACAAATCAGCACCACACAGGAGACATGGTGGACTTCCTGTCCACTGCTGGTGGTGGGCCAAGGCCCGGCAGAGTTCCTGGCTGCTACCAGCGGTGGGCTGAGGCCCAGTGGGTCACAGGTTGGAGCCGCTGGGGGGTCCTGGCGGCATCCCTGGCCTGGGGGCTGGCGGGGGCTTGGTGGGGCCCCAGAGTCTCTTACCAGTTATCCAAGAGCTCTATGAGAGAGTGATCTGTTTTTCCTTCTATTTCTCTTGCTCTATGGAGGTTTGAGAGCGTTCGAAAGCTTTGTCTTCCATGTCAGAAATCCTTTCTTCTGCTTGCTCCATTCTGTCACTGAGGGATTCTACTGAATTTCTCAGATCTTTAAGGGCGGCAACTTCTTGTCTCAATGTGTCAAAATCTTTGGTCATTTTGTCTTTGAATTCGTGGAATTCTTGAGAAATCTTTTGGGTCATCTTTTGAATTACTGCTTGAAATTCTAATTCCATCTTTTCCTCCATTCTGCTGATCTTATTTGCAATCCAGATTCTGAATTCGATTTAAGACATCTCAGCCATTGGCCTATGCAGGAGATCTTGTGCTGTGTCTGCCTTGTCATTACTTGGAGGGGTTGGTCTACTCTGATTATTCATATTGCCAGAGTTTTTCCATTGATTCCACCCCATAGTTGTTTTTCACCGTTGCGTCTGGCCCTTCAAGTGGTGGGCGCTGGGCTGCACAGTTGTCCAGGAAGTTTTTGGCCGGTGGTGGGCCTGCAGAGAGGCCTGGTGGTCACCGGTGGGGTCCCTGGAAGAAGGCTGGCCAGCGGAGGCCCCGTGGGTGCCAGGTGGAGTCCCGCGCAGTTGAGGGAGTGACCCTGGCCAGGAGCCTGGCAGTCTTGGGCAGAGTCCCTGGCAGAAAGCAGACCTACAGAAGCCTGGCAAGTGTGGGATGCAGGGCCAGGCAGTCACCGGGGAAGTTCCTGGCTGGGGGCAGGCTTGCAGAGGCCTGGCGGTCACCAGCGGAGTCCCTGGCAGAAGGCTGGCCTGCAGAGGCCCCATAGGTGCCAGGTAGATGCCCGTGTGGCATCCAGAACTGTTCCTGGCCAGGGGCGGACCTGCGGGGGCCCTGCGGGTGCCAGGCAGAGGCCCGCACAATTGCCAGGGGAGTTCCTGGCTGGGGGTAGACCTACAGAGGCCTGGCAGTTGCTGGCAGAGTCTGTAGCAGACGGCAGGCCAGTGGAAGTCCAGCAAGCATGGGGCGCAGGGCCAGGTGGTCACCAGGGGTGTTCCTTTCCCAGGGTGGGCCTGCAGAGGCCTCACAGTTGCAGTCAGAGTTACTGGCAGGAGGCAGGCCTGAGGAAGCCCTGAAGGCTCGGGCGTGGGGCCACACAGTCGCCGGGGATTTACTGGCCAGGAGCGGGCCTGCAGAGGGCCCTGTTGGTGCCAGGCAGAGGCCTGTGTGGTTGCCGGGGGAGTTCCTGGCTGGGGGAAGACCTGCAAAGGCCTGGCGGTCACCAGCAGAGTCTCTAGCAGACGGCAGACCTGCAGAAGCCTGGCAAGCACAGGCGCAGGGCCAGGCAGTTGCCGGGGGAGCTCCTGGCTGTGGGCCACCCTGCAGAGGACTGACAGTTGCAGGCAGAGTTCCTGGCAGAAGGCAGGCCTGCAGAAGCCCTGCAGGCTTGGGGTACAGGGCCACACAGTCACCAGGGGATTTACTGGCCAGGGGCGGAACTGTGGGGGCCCTGCGGGTGCCAGGCAGAGGCCCACACAGTCACTGGGGGAGTTCCTGGCCGGGGGCAGACCTGCAGAGTTCTGGCAGTCGCCGTCAGAGATTCTAGCAGACAGCGGGCCTGCGGAAGCCCAGCAAGCACAGGGCACAGGGCCAGGCACTCGCCTGCAGCTTCCCTGGCTGGAGGGAGGGAGGCTCGCCGCAGCACCCCCTGGAGTCTTTTCCCGGTGAGGCTCTTGTTCCAGCAGGTGGGGGTGGGGGCGCTGCTCAGGGACCTTCTCCCTCAGTCTCAGCGGGGGTTAGGCTTCTGGTTCATCAGGCAAGGGGGGAAGGGTGTACAGTAAGTTCAGTATGGTGGGAAAAACTTTAGTTCAGTTTTTCTGCCTAGCAATAGAATTTTCAGAGTCACACCAGGGTGCTCAGGGGAAGCACACCTCACTTCCCACAGCACTCTTCCACAGGGTGAGACAAGAGGTCCACAGTTCACTGCTTGTCTGTAGAAAACCCGCAGGAGCAAAAGAGGAGAAAAAGAAGAAAGGAAACAGAAAATCAAGAAACTCAGAGCTTTCTTGGGGGAGGGGACGGACATTCTTCCTTTCAGATGAACTTTGTACCTGAAGCTTGTTTTCTTGGGGTCGCAGCCTGTCTCTGCAGAGATGACCCACAGGAATCACTTCTCTCTCTCAGCTGGGTTCTCAGGATTCAGCTTAATTGCACAGTTTCTGGAGGTTATCTTCCCTTTTGGACAGGAGATTTTTTCGGAAGCGGTTTCTAGTAAGCCATCTTCCTTGAGCTATTGAGAATTATTATTTTTGAGAAAGATCAAGGAATAGTAAAAATAATTCATTCATTATCATTCAACAAATACTTTTTGAACATCCAGTAAATGTCAGTGAGGCATTGTGATAGAGATTGAGAATAGAGTGATGAAGAAAGCAAAGATTTCTAGATCTTGGCCCTCATCATAGTTTATTTTCCAATAGTGTTGTAAGCAGAGGATAACTATTCTAAATAAGTCATTTAGGTAGTATGTTAGTCATAAAATGTGCTACTGGGAAGAATAATGCCAGGAAGAAAAATGGTGGGAGACAGGAGGATGTGTATATATTTATATATGTACATGTGTATATGTATGTATGTATATATATATATATATATATATATATATATATATGTGTGTGTGTATGGGTAAATATATATATGTGTGTGTGTGTGTATATATATACATACACACATATACATGTGTATTTAAATAGGATGGCCTGAGGAGGACTCCCCAGGCAATTGAAGCAGTATCAAAAATACACCACTGGGACCTGATCAAACAAAAAAGCTTCTGCACTGCTAAGAACACAGCAAGTGTAGCAGGCAGACAGCCCTCAGATTGGGAGAAAACATTTGCAGGTAATGCCTCTGACAAAGGTTTAATAATCAGAATCCACAGAGAACTTAAATGTATTAGCAACAAAGAACAAGTGATCCCATCTCAGGGTGGGAAAAGGATTTGAAGAGAAACTTCTCTTAAGAAGACAGGCACACGGCCTACAAGCACATGATAAAATGCTCATCATCCTTAATCATCAGAGAAATGCAAATCAAAACTACCTTGAGATATCATCTAACTCCAGTAAGATTAGCCCACATAACAAAATCCCAAAACCAGAGATGCTGGCGTGGATGTGGAGAAAAGGGAACACTT
>CAUYRH010090088.1:0-18000 GCA_963574655.1 Perodicticus potto
AAAATCACTAACCCATAAGAGAAATATTTTATAAATTAAATTTCATCGAAATTTTACATTTCTTTCTCTGAGAGATTCTATTGTGCAATCCATTTCTTTGGAGAAAATATTTCTAATACAAATATCTGACAAAGGCTCGGCGCCTGTGGCTCAACAGGCTAAGACGCCAGCCACGTACACCTGACCTGGTGGGTTCAAATCCAGCCCAGGCCCGCCAAACAACAACGATGGCTGCATCCAAAAAATGGCCAGGCGTTGTGGTTGGCACCTGTAGTCCCAGCTACTTGGGAGGCGGAGGCAAGAGACTCGCTTGAGCCCAGGAATTGGAGGTTGCTGTGAGCTGTGATGCCACAGCACTCTATCCAGGGTGACAGCTTGAAGCTCTGTCTCCAAAAAAAAAAAAAAAAAAACAAATATCTGACAACTAACTTTTACACACAATATGCCACTTTTTTCTTTTTTTTTTTTCCTTTTCACTGACAAGTTCACAGAAAATATACATTTTGTTAAAAAAAAGAACATAGGCCAATTACGACAAGATAATCTGATTTTGTAAATGAGCAGAGAAGCCATGTAAGTGGCTAACGCCTGTAATTGCAACACTCTGGAATTGCTTGAAGCCAGGATTTCAAGACCAGCCAAGGAACAAAACGAAACCCTATCCCTACAAAAATAAAAATAATTATCCAGGCCTGGTGGTTTGCTCCTATGGTCCTAGGTACTTGGGAGGCTGAGGCAGGAGGATCCCTTGAGCACACACGTTGGAGGTTGTAGTGAGCTATGATCACACCACTACACTCCAGTCTGGGTGACCAAGCAAAACCCTGTCTCTAAAAAAAATTACATAAAAAATAAAAATGAGCAGAAGGTTTGAATAAACACTTCGCAAAAGAAGATATATAGATTGTCAAAAAAAAAAAAAAGAGGTCTAACATCACTAGAAATCAGGAAAATGCAAATTAGATCTTGAAAAGATACCACAACCACCTACTAAAATAGCTAAAATTAAAAGGACCGTCAGGCTAGCCAGTCGCAGTGGCTCACCCCTGTAATCCTAGCACTCTGGGAGGCCGAGAAGGGTGGATTGCCTGAGCTCAGGAGTTCCAGACTAGCCTAAGCAAGAGCAAAACCCCATCTCTGAAAATAGCCAGGTATTGTGGTGGGCACATGTAGTCCCAGCTACACGAGAGGCTAAGGAAAGAGGATCACTTGAGTCCAAGAATTTGAGGTTGCTGTGAGCTGTGATGCCCATGCACTCAACCCCAGGGCAACTAAGTGGCTGAGACTATGTCTCAAAAAAAGGACTGTCAGGGATAGACAGCAGTTGGAACTCTTTTCCACTGTTAGTGGAAAAGTAATAACTACCCAAATTACAAAATAGAACATTTCCATTATCTCAGAGAACTGCCCCATGTTCTTTTCTGGGTAATTCCTCACCTCCCAGTCATGTGCAACTATTGATCTTCTCTTCATCAACATAGATTATGAACAACATAGAAAATGAACAACCCCAAAAATGTGCAGGAGAGAAATTTTTTTTGGCTAAGAGCTGAATGTTGTTTTTGCTTTTCATCTGGCATTTTCAATTAAACAAATACTTACCATATATCCCAGCAATTCTATTCCTAATTGTTTACCCAAGAGAAATACAAATATATGTTTGCAAAAAGACATATATAAATACTTACAGAAGCTTTATTTGGGACAACCCATTTGTCTGTCTATCAATGGGTGAATGCATAAACAAATCATAGCATATTAATACAATGGAATACTACTCAGCAATAAAAGGGATTAAGTTATGACTCAGCATCTGTAGTCCAGTGGTTAGGGCAGTTCAAAACTGGCCCAGGTCTGCTAAACAACAATGACAACAACAACAAGAAGCAGCCAGGAGTTATGGCAGGCGCCTGTAGTCCCAGCTACTTGGAAGGCTGAGGCAAGAGAATTGCTAAAGCCCAAGAGTTTGAGATTGCTGTGAGCTGTGACACCACTGCACTCTACAGAGGGCAACATAGTGAGACTCTGTCTCCATAAAAAGAAAAAAGGAGTAAGTTACTGATATACATATAATGTCACAAATAAATTCCAAGAACATTATCTTAAGCAAAAGAAACTGGATTGAAAAAAAGTACAAAAAAAAGAAAGAAAGAAAGAACTGTATAATTTCACTTATTCAAATTATAGAACAGAGAAAAATAATCTAAGTTGACAAAAAGATCAATAGTTGCACATGGCTGGAAGGTGGGGAATCACCCAGAAAAGAACATGAGGCCGCCCTTTGGACTGACGGAAATGTTCTATATCACATTTGGGTAGTAGCTATATGGATAAATATGTCTGCCAAAATTCATCTAACTGTACATTCTACATGACTGCATTTTATTTTGTGAAAATTATACATTAATAAAGTTGCCTTTAAAACTTTTTTAACCATATTACTTCTCTAGGAGAGTAATATTTTCCTTCTCCTCTCTGATCTGTAAAATGTGATTAAAGCAGAGAGCTCAATGGTATATTTCAAAACTATTAAGAAATGAGTATAATTGTGATGGATGTGTTACTTAGTTCAATGTATAAACATTTCACATTATATATCGAAGCAGTACCCTGAACCCCATAAATGCATCAATGTACAAAGTTACGATTTAATAAAAAATATATATAGGAACAGCAAAACTGCCAATACGCCAGATTCCTATAATGAATTATCTGCACAAAAAGGCCTCATCATCTATAAAGCTTTATATTATGTATCATTAAAAAAATAAATAAATAAAACAGAGAGCTGTTATGAGAAATGTATTACTTCACCTTCTGAATTAGGAAGAATAATTTTAGTTCAGTTACAGACTGTGTCTAGGAATGCAAATGATGAAAATTACTGCCTCTCAGTCCAGCCCATATCTGCTTTTGTGTGTGTGGAAGTATTCTCCAGTGGTACAGAAAGCCTTTCTCTGCATGGTGGTAAAGTAGATTTTTGATTAGTATGCTTCCAGCTCTAAGATTCCATGTAAGATTCCTTCTCCGAAAAATGGAAGAACTCCAAGGAAAGATGGGTTCAGTTGAGGTCACAGGTTCTCAACTGTACCATGTAAGTGGTCAGGGGAAGGGAATTATGACTAACCAGACCTGCACTGTATGTCTTAAAGAAGAGGAAGTGGGGGAGGGGCAAGGTACTGGGACTGGTAGGCCCACCAGAATCACAGGTCTAAGATACGAGAGGGTTAGTACCTAACCAAATGCACAGTGCTGGGTATTGTAAACCAACAGATACCCATCACATCTGCCAAGAGAAGGGGCCCCTACATTGATTGGAACATGGAAATATAATGAAAAGATGGAAGGTTTCCCCAAAACGTGCAGGAGAAAGATTCTTTTTGGCCAAGAGCTGAATGTTGCTTTTGCTTTTCATCCGGAAAACTCAAAGATTTTAGGGGGGAAAAACACCCATACAAACGCATACGCTGAAATCTGCGTATGCACAATGCATCCGTAAATACCAGCATATCACTGTGACTTGGGGCCTCATGCTTAGCAAGTCTAATATTTTTGTTTCTGTAAGTATTTCTCAGCTGCCTGGGATGCCCTTTAAGTTTTTAGCCTCATTTCCCTAGTGGTTCTTTGTCAGAGAATCTAACAGAAAAGGAAATCAAAATCCTTTATTTCATCAGCTGACATTGGAGGGGACAGCAGAGAAATGACAGACTAAGGCTGGCAGCCAGCCTCTTTTCTCACAGGGAAAATTACCAGAACTCTCTGCAGAGTAGCTGAGAGCGGCCAGCAGCCATGCCTGGTGTTCCCCTCTCATCTGAGACTGAGCAGACGCAGTTTTATAAACAAGATGGCAACAGAAGCCAGGATTCTCTCCTGAGGCAAACCAGGTCGCCTCTGACCAGGTGGTCTTTCCACCATATCCATGGACTTCGGACAGATGACATGAAATGCTAACAGGTAAAAGCACCGCAGATGCTTTCTGGAACAGCTGCAGCAGGGAAAGTCAACAGAATGGCTCCCATGATTAGGGTGGGTGTCCGGGTTTTCATACTACGGCTGGGAAAACAGAAGCACCCCAGAACCCCACGGGCTTATCTGGACATCTGGCTGGATATCTCAATAATTCAGTGTTGAGGTACAAACCTGAATGTGCCTTCCACGTACCTGTTCCAGGGCTGTGGAGCTACCAAGAGCCACAGGACTCTCGTGGCAGGGAAATAAGGACAAGACAAAACTCAACTGAAACAACTTATAGGGGTAATGGATCAATTTATTGCCTTATGTTCTATCATTATGAGCCACATGAAGATGAAGAGTGTCTGATGGGTAGAACTTCTATTGGGAAAGCTGGCTCACAGATTTTTGCTCAAAACATATTCCATGAATGAATGAGGCACTATCTACTTTTTCTAATACCAATACTAATCATGAAAAAAAACTGGCGTGGGGGGGGGGGTTGTATTTTCACTGGAGCCCAGCTTCTGAAGTCCTTCTGAAGTAGTTACACTTCTGAAGTACTAAAGCCCAGGAAAATATGATCCTTTTGTCTATATGTAGCTATTTAGATGACAAAAGTAGAATGTGGCCTAGTCAGAATGTCCTACTAATTGGAAATTTTGAGTACTGTGACCCCAAATCATATATTTGAATTTCAATATTCAATTCTTATTTTCCCTTAGTAATAAGAAACCTGAGCCATCTCTAGGAAAGAGCAAATGAGGACAATCTCACCAAGACCAATGTTCTAGTGAAGAAGAATCTTAGTGCACCAGTGAAAAAAGGAAGCAGGAAACCATTAACCAACGGCTGTACTAGAACCACTGTCTGTCGGTCCCTAAAATGTCACTAAAATTACCCCAGTAGCACCATTATCCACTGTCTCCTTGTATCTCTTTCTGGTACCTTCTCTCAGAAGTATTTCTCCTGACAAACTATGCTTCCTGATGTTAATGCTTTCATAGTACTGACCACACCTACCCTGGACATTCTCTTTAACCAGTTTTTGTCCATACTCCAATTTCAGATGAGGAATGATCCCTTTCTCACACCTTTGCCCCTTTGGAGCTATGACCCTAAAAGGAGACTTTGGCCTAGATATTCTAGGACAGAGAAAAGAACCACACTATTCCTTTAGCCCTCTCTAGGCAAAACCTTCTGCCAGTGAGGCAGCTAAACATAGCAGCAAAACTTTCTGGGAAGATAATTAGCAGTGATAGGGGCAGCCCGACTTCGTATGCTCTGGCTCCACCAGGAAATTCTCTTCTGAAGGCCAGAGCATGCTTCAGAGTATCTTTTCCATACTATGTGCTCACAATTAAGGGTAAAAACACATAGCTCTAATTCTTCCCCCAAACCTGTTTCCCCACAACTATACAGGTCAACAGCACTATTATTCACTCACCTACATGGATGGCCACTCAGTCCTGCCACTGGGAAGTCCTGCATTTGTCTATATGGCTACCAAGCACTGCCAAGACATTGGACACTGTCCTCAAGCAAAATGAGTCTTTAATGGAAGATAATTAACGTCTAGTTCTTGGCTTTGGAGCAATGGGAGGCTGAGAGGGCCCCAGAGGCCCCTTGGGGTTGCTGAAGTTATGTTTTTCTGGTCATCTTCAGCTGAGTAGGCTGTAAGAGAAGGTTCCTAAGTGCTGGGAGGGAGAACGAAAAGGAAAACAAACAGAGTAGAGAGACAGCTGGAGTGTGGATGCCTGAGTTCCTTCTGAACTTTGTACAGGGAGACCTCACATGTTCTTCCCTTCTTTCTTGGAAGCAGGGACAGAGAGACACTGCCCTGCCACACAGCCAGACTGGGAACCCAAGCTCACTTTTTTGAAAACCCATGAGGACTTTTCTGACTGGAGCCAAACCTGATATGCTAATATAGAAAGGGGTAGCCTTGTTTTCACTTCTGTCTCTTGATTATCCCTCTCTATACTCCAGTCTCTTCCATCCCCTTCCTAACTCTGATTTTCGCCCTCCATCCCATTCTAACTGAAGTAAAGGGGAAGAGAATTCTCAGGAAGGAGGAAAAAGGATAGCTTTCTCATTGAAAAAATAAACTTTTGATGTTTATACTTAGAGTTTATCTTAAATAACATATATGTTTTCATTCGTTCAATAACTATTGATACAAACTCTATATTTAGCCTTAAGCAAAAAATATCAAGGTGGAACCAAGCACAAACTCTTCTATCCTAGGTCTCCTGATGTTATAACAACTTGTCTGTCTCAGGGTTTCCATACAGATAGAAGCAAGGCATTATAGGAAGATAATGAAATAAATTCTTAGGTATCTCTAGAGATATCAAAAAAGGTTTCTTGGAAGAAGTGACATTTGACCTGGCTCTTAAATGATTAATAACAATTTTCTAGCCAGACAAAAAAGGGAAGAACTCATAGGGCTAAAGGAAAATCACCTTAAGAGACAAGAAATGAAAAAATAACTTATGTATCTGTGGAACTGAATTCAGTAGCATTATTGGAGACAATACAAGTAGGTAAAAGCCAAGGTGTGGAGGGTCTTATACTATTTATTTAGTGGTTCAGATATTGTCACATAGAATTTTAGGAAGTTTAAGTGATTTACATTAGGAAGCATCATGAACAAATTTACATATTAAAAATATCACTCTGGCTACAGTGCCTGGAATAACGCAACTGGAGTAAAGCCAGAGGCAGAAAAACTAATAAGGAAGCTGCTATAAAGTCCAAGAAAGAGGTGGTGAGGGTATGAACTATGGCCATGGCATGGGTTTGGAGAAATGGGCTACATATTATTTATCACTCATTTCCTAAGGCAACATCTTTTTCTGCCTGATACTGTGGTGTGAAATCAGACAAGAGAATACCTACATTATAAGGCAAAGATTGTGTGTTTTCTTTATCTTTATTAAAAATTTATCTAGTTGTCATCTCAAACTGAGCTCTTCCACACAAAATAAGTGGCGGTAGTTGTGCTTATGGTAGTGGTGGTGATGGTGGTGGTGGCTGTCATTGTTGACTATGATGATAATGATGATAATGACAACCAACTTAGAATGTTAGAGCAGACTTCAAAGTACTACAAATTAATATCTGTTATGGGCTGAATTTTTGTGTCTCTTCCAAAATTCATATGTTGAAACTTAACACCCAAGGTAATAGTTTTAAGAGGCAAAGCCTTTGGGAGGTGACTAGGTCATGAGGACTCTGCCTTTATTAGTGAGATTAGTGCCCACATAAAAAAAAGGCTTGAGAAAGCCTGTTTGCCCCTCTGCCACATAAGAACACATAAAAAGCACCGTCTCTGAGGATTGGCCCAAACCAGACACCAAATCTGCTTGTACTTTGCTCTTGGACTTCCCAGCCTCCTGAATTGTGAGCAACAAATTTCTATTGTTTATAAATTACCTAGTCTAAGGCATTTTGCTACAGCAACTTGAACTGACTAAGACAAAACTGAACACCAATTATTCCCTCAAAAGATTTTTGGTTGTACCTTCAGATTATTATTGATTGAGGCTATTCTTGGCTTCTAACAGGGACAATTCCAGGTACCGCTAAACCTTCAAACCAAGAAACAGAAGCATCCACTTTGTTTATGATGCCAGAACTTAAATACAGAGCAGAGTTATCCGCCTATGCATTCCTGGTGACATCTGCTCTTCTCTCCACTGCTCCAACCACAGCCCTGGTCCCTCTACTGCCTCTGTCCCTTCTCACTGAACTTTCACCAAATTTTCCACACTTTTTCATGCCTTGGCACATGCTATTTCTAATTTGGAGTCTTTTCCTCTGTCTACTTTGCCTTGGAAACTTCAGCTCATCTCTCAATTTGTACCTCGAAGTTCATCCTGCCTCTTTGCAATCTTCTCTGATCCCACAGCAGAGTTGGTTGTTCAATATCTCTTGTGCCTATGGCACTGTGTTCACAGCTGTGTTGAAGTACTTAGATATTAAATTGAAAGAAATAAAAAAAGGCTTAAATAAAGAACAAATAACTGAGGAAATACAAGAAAAATAAGAAGGGAGCAATACAATAAATAGGGACTTTTACTGGAGAAAACAGCCAGAAAATAATCAACTCCACCTTGAGGTGAGCCCCATGCCCTTATACCTGTAAGAGCTCATATTCCCTGGCTGAGAAGTCTAAAATTAAGAACCTCAGACACTTGAAGCCTGAAGTGCCACTTAAGACACCACATACCACATACAGACACGAACACAGCTATTGGTGAACAATGATTAAGAATTAGGAAAAAATGGCTTATCTGTGTATGTTTTTCTAGAAAAAGAGTCCATAGCCTATCAGATTCTCATAAAAGTTCTGAGAAACAAAGTTTTTAAAGAAATATTATGTTACATACAAAATGAGAAAGAGTTAACATAAAATATTCTAAATTAAGGTGAAATAATTTAATCTATTTCAGTTCAGTTTTGTTATTCAACCACATTCCCAAGGTCAGAAAATTAAATTCATGAACTTGCTACCATGTTCTTACACTGGAAGCACTATACAAACAACTCAGTAAGCTTTTAAACCTTGGTATATCAGTGTCTCACAGCTGTGTTCATGTCTATATGTGGTGTCATGCTAAGTGACACTCATTACTGTTGTTGCATGTTTTTGTGTGCCATAAGATGACGCTCTCAAGGTCATTCCAGAAAAAGAGTTCCAAAATTGCTTTGAAGAGTGGACTAGGCACCAGTGTTCATGTATAGCTTCTCAAGGGAAATACTTCAAAGGTGACCATAGTGATGTTCAATAGTGAGGTGTGTAGCATTTTTTTCTAAGATGAGTTTGCAAACTTAATTGTCCAATCTCATGTATAAACCAAAACTAAAAATAGTAAATATAAACACATAAAATAAAAAGCAGTTTTTAACTCAAGGGGGAATCATAACAGAATGATTTCTGACCTCAGATCACACAAAGTCTCATTAAATTTTCAAAATCTAATAAGGTATAACTTTAGGTACATTTAAGTGTTGTATGGTCCTAAGAAAAATCAAAGGTTTCAAACTTTCTAAAGTATATAAAGTTCCATTTATTAAGATCCCAAAAAATTCAAAACACAGAAGAGGAAAGACATGTACATATGATAAGAGCTTACCAGCCTGGCAGGAGCTATGGACAGAAAAATTAAGTAAAGTGTATAACTTGCATTCAAGGAAGAGCATTAAGTGAACATTCCCCCATGAAGCCAAGGAATCATTGACTTTATAACATAAATAAAGTTAGCAATATTATCTAGATAACAAGCAAGAATCCAGACAGCCTCCTGGACTAACTTTGGGCTACTAATAATACAAATTGCAGTGAAACAGGCATCAAGTGCCTGAGGTTCTTGATCTGAGCTCTTACAGGTCTAAGGGTATGGGGCTCACCTCATGGTGGAGTTGATTATTTTCTGACTGTTTTCTCCAATACCCAGAAAACACATTGTTGCCACACCCCTTCTTCAGCGTGAATGTGGGCTTCCAGGCCAATAGCAAATTTGACATCAACATATCCAGTCAGCAGCGGAACAAGCCACATAGATAAAGTCTAAAGAAAGAGCTGTCTAACACCCCGACCGACTGTGCCCTGGGAAATTCTCCTGGCCATCATCATGCGTAGAGTCTTCTCCCTGAGTCATCTATGCACAATGAACCAGAGACACATGGACCACAAAACTTATGTGAAAAGTGTCACCAAAGATGAGCTGGACCCTTCTGCAAACCACAGATACCTCTTAAGTCTAGAAAGGAATCCCGCATTTTCATTTCCCTGTGATAACTTTAGCCCAGACCTGTGGTCCCCACCCCCCGGCTGTGAGTGGGTACTGTGGTCTGTGGCCTGGAGATAAGCAATGCTTCACCTGTGTTTACAGCCACTCCCCACCCTCACATCACTGCCCGACCTCCCCCTCCTGTCAGATGAATGGCAGTATTTGATTCTCACAGGAGCACAAACCCTACTGTCTAGTCCATATTCAAGGGATCTAGGTTGTGCGGTCATCATGAGAATCTAATGCCTGATGATCCGAGTGATGCTAGCACTGCAGAGCGGCTGCAAGTACAGATTATCATTAGCAGAGAGATTTGACTCACAGAGACTAGAAGAAATCAATTGCTTGAAGATTCATATCAAAACATCCTCCCCACCCCATGAAAAGATTCCCTTCTATGGAACTGGTCCCTGGTGCCAAAATGATTGGGGACCACTGGCCTTGATACAAAAGTATGTCCCACCGAGATGCTGAATGATCAATATTAAATCTCAAAGAACTACATGGAAACACAGGACAAGTAACACTCCAGAACTACTGGGTGTACCCCTGAAATACAAGGGGCTCAGTGCTATCCACAAAGTAAGGAATCTTGATCAGCAGCGGGAGTTTACTGCTGCCTTCCCCTCACCCCGTCCACCTTCTTCAACTTTCCCTTACAGTAACCGTGAAGCATTACAATCCTTAGAAAGTAATAAGCTTAGCCAAATAAAAATACAGACATGAATGGGTAGCGGTTTATACATACACAGAAGGGAAGATGATGCGGAAAGCAGGACCCCAAAGTCAAAAGAACTTCATGTCATAATTCCTAAAACTTAAACATATTGGGAAAAAAAATCTACATTTACTGCCTTTGCTTACAAAATGCATATTCAAGTCCTTTTTAAAAGTTCAATGTGACTCACTTAATATACATACATATCTTTACAATAAAATATATATTTAATATATATTTAAATCTTTAAAAAAAAATAAATAGCACAAGCCTAAATCCAAAAGAAGATGGCCTTGGTCACAGGGTTTTCAAATATTTGTGGCCATCTGAGCACAAGCCTATCCTTGCCTTTGTGGGGTACCACACCAGAGCAGTTGAGCTCCTGATACTTTTTTCCACCTCAAATTCACACAGGGGGCTGGGCTCCCTCCTTAGGCTCACACCATCGTACACATCTCTGCCATGCAAATATGGTGCTCACACCACAAAGAGCAGCACTGCTTATAAGCTTGTAAGAAATGCAAATTCTCAGGCCCCATCCCAGACCTACCTAAATCAGAATCTATGTTTTTCTAAGATTTCTAAGTGATTCCTGGGCACATTTTCATTTGAAGAGTTCTAGTGTAGAATGACATACTATCTTACCACTGATACCTAGAGAAAAAGAAAGGATGGCAGGCGGGCCCATGGTGACCTCACAGGTGGAGAAAGGACAGATCCACAAGCCCTGACATTTTCTTGACTGGCAGAAGCAGGAACTGTGTGTGAAGAGTGATGACAGTGTGCCTCTCTCAGAAGCACTGAGTGTTTGCAGACTTGAGCGATTTTAATAAATTTAATTAAATCTACCTCTGTTTTGACTATCAGTTAACATTTTTTGACCATTTACCATATGCCATAAACTATTTTAAATTCTCAGTAGGTACTAGCTTACATGAGTCTTTTCATGATCCCAGGAGTAGGTTCTGTTACTAGTCCCATTTTATAGAGGAGGCAGCTGAGGCCCAGAGCCATTCATTAACTTGCTCAAGATCACACAGCTACTAATCCCTGATTCCCTCTGAGCACATTGGCTACACGCGGGCCCTACAGTAATAATGAGCAGACGCTTTGGACACATCTGTGATCACTTGATCAAGCTGTGGGACGGCCAGCTGAAAGGGGAATGCTTACATTCAAGGTCGCAGAGAGTGAGAAGCACACATTGGCTTCAAAGAGAGAGGGCCTTCCCTCTGCCACACAGGCTGTGATGCAAGGTGGCCCCAGCTCTCTGAAAAGGCACTTGACCTCTAAAGCACTCTGCCGAGATGGAAAATCAAATTGGTGTCCTTCTTGAATGAAGCACTCAGATCTACTAGGAGTCCAAAAGCCAAAAGCATGATGCTCATATTTCTCCACCTCTCCTTCTCACCCTTAAGAGGAAACTGAGCAAGGTCAAGCTTTGCAGGGAGCAGGCAGAGGGGAGGCAGACGGTAGGATGGTGACGGATGGAGGAGCAGAGGGCAGCTGGGAAGACTCGCAAACAGGAGCCAGAGGCAGGCATTCAGAGGAAGTGGTTTCTGTGAAGAATTGCTAAGAGCAACAGAGGTTCTGGGAAAACGAAGGACGCCCTGGGAAGGTGAGTGACCCAGAACTCATAATGTGTGCTTCTTGAGATCAGAAGATGTCTACTGATGGTGACTTTTTAAATTGAAGCCCTGATAATAAACAAGGCTTTAAAAATCTTAAAATCTTTATTTTCATTAAGATTCAGCCTAATCTTCTTGCTGGCAGACCATCATGTCGTGGCTTCGAGACTCTCACTTTCCTCGACTTCCAAGCACAGATGGCAGGTTTCCAAACAGGCAAGTCCATCTTCGGGATCAGAAGGATAAACGAGAGCAGAAAGAATTGAAAATACAGTCACTCTGTTGCAAATGCGCGTTGCCTGTGTGAGGTGCTAGGGTCTCCTCAGTTCTGCCAGGTCATATGTGAAGACCAAAGTGATTACCCCAGAACAAGAGGCTGAGGTGGCCTCCAGATCACTGCAGAAACAGGACTCAAAAAGAGTTTTTAGAAGTTGCTTCATCTTAGGTCCTGGGGTTCAAAGATGTTGATGATGCAGCCAGTTGGAGCAAACAAGCTGACAGTGTTGCTTCCTTTAACCCAAGCTTTTAGTTTCATTGAATGTGGGGTTTTGCTTTAATCTTACAACAAAGAGATGTACTTAAAGTCTCTTTTAAAAATCCCTTACATTAATATCTGAGCCACAGGACCACAAACAGAAACATGCTACATTCAAGAAACTACTATAGATTTGTCTTTTGTTTTATGCTGTTTTGCTTGGCTCAGTTGGGTTTTTTATACCTCATTCTCAACTTCTGCCCAGGCAATTGTTGTTGGTAACTTGTATAGAGAAAGACTAAAGGGTCCCAGTTCTACAGATAAAGCTGGGTACAGGTTCTTTTTCTCCAGTGGGGTGTGTGTGCCCCACTCTGAACACAGACTGAGCAGGTATAAGTAAAAAGGAAATAAAGGCTCCCCAGCATGGAGGGACATCCTAAGCACACAGAAGATGAGAGCCTCAGGGAAGGGGAGAAAATGGGCACCTCGCTCACCCCTCCAGACACAGTCCAGGACCCTCTTTGGAGCTGAGTCAGGCAGAGGCTAGAGCTGGGCTGGCCACTGTCCCAGAAGCCTTTGAACATTGCAGAAGCTGCTTCAGATATTCCCCAAGGATAGTGACATCGCACAGGGTCCAGCTCCACTGGTCAGGGAGGAGCAGCAGACGTCCCACAGGGACACACGCATGCGCAGTGGCTGGAACCAGGCTCTGCTGGGTCAGGCTGCCCCATAGAGAGCTGGCAGGATGCTCCTTTCATTTATTTCCTCCAGTTTTATTGAAGTACAATTGACAAAGAAAATGTATCGGCTTAAGAGGTACAGCATGATGATTTGATAGACGCATGTCCTGTGAAATGATTACCACAGTCAAGTTCCCACACCTACCTCATTACCTGTTCACTTGTGGGAGGGAGTGGTCAGAAAGAACAACAAGGTAGTGGGAAGAGCCATGTGCACCCCCATGTTTATTGTAGCACTATTCACAATAGCCAAGATATGGCAAAAACCCAGGTGTCCATTAACAGATGGATAGACAAATTGTGGAGGCTGAACTTGGTGGGTCACACCTGTAATCCTAGCACTCTGGGAAGTAAAGCAGGAGGATCACTGGAGGCCAGAAGTTGAAGACCAGCCTGAGCAAGAGTAGGACCCCCATTTCTAATAAAAATAGAGGAAATTAGCATCATGGTGCATGCCTGCTGTCCCAGCTACCCGGGAGGCTGAGGCAGGACAATTGCTTTTGCCAAAAAAATTTGAGGTTGCTGTGAACTATGCTGACACCACTGCACTCTAGCTGGGGCTACAAAGTGAGACTGTATCTCAAAAAAAAAGGAAGAGAATGGAAGGGCTTGTGGAAAATACACACACACAACTGAATATTACTCAGCCTTACGGAGAAGGAAATTCTGACATTTGTGACAGCACGGATGAAACTGGCGGACATCACGCTCAGTGAAATTAGTCAGACAGAGAAAAACAAACAAACATCACATGATCTCACTCAGACCTGGAATCTGAAAGGTCTAACCAGAGGGTGGACTAGTGGCTGCCGGGCTCAGGGCAAGGGAAGGGGGGTGATGCTGGACACAAGTCGCACGTTTTGAAGGTGGATGCAGACAAGGCCAGTGGGCAGCAACTGGATAAGACGTCTTTGCACAAGTAACTCTCCAAGCTTCTTGCATCAAATCACTGAAAACAATCACATTGTTTTACTTAAAACGTAGCATTTATGTCTAAATTTGAACTTCTGCACTATGACAAAATGATATCAACTTGTTTTCAATTTAAGGCCTAAAATCGTTAGTGACTTATGGGAAATCCTGGTGTCCAAGGGAGAAAGCCTAATTATAAAGATCCTGACACCCCTGGGGAGTGAGGGATGGTTTCCTAGGAACCAGTATCCATGTAGGACGTTAGGGTAAAACTTAGACTTCTGCGTCGTGAGAACTGCCTTTGAAAGCAAGTTTTCCATTAGCTGCAGTGAGACCTTAGTCTAGTCAGTCACTCTCCCAGGAGAACTATCTCATTTACTCAATATCCAACAAGCTTGTTTTGAGCCCTAAATACTTTCTAGGTACAACCACTGAGCTGGTTTCCAACCTTTCCAAGTATAAAAGACCATATCTGGACACCAGAAAATTTCCAAAACTCTTTTACATGAATGCCATGATACTTTTCCTATTACTGCATTTTGGAACTTATCTAAACAGCAAAAAGCAATAGATTCAATGCTACTTTTAATACATGTATATTTGCTAATTAAAAGAGCATCTACACAGATCACAAAAGTAGGAGTAAATGCATGTGCGGGGCAGAGGATTCACGTGTTCTGAATGCCTGGTGCACAGACACGTCCACGGCTCCTCACAGGAATTTAAAGTTCCCAGGAGCAAGAGGTCCCATCTCTGCTCAGAATATGACTGCCCGGTCTAGGTATCCAACCATTCAGCAAACACCACGCACTGGGCACTGTGATGTAGATATTGTGCTCTCCCAGGAAAACAGCTCCCTTCCAGTTTTAACAAACCATTATACTCAAAAGGTCATCTGGCTGGAAACAGCTCTGACAATCCTTTAACCATCAAAAACGTATCACTGGGCTCGGCGCCTGTGGCTCAAGAGGCTAAGGCGCTAGCCACATACACCTGAGCTGGCAGGTTCGAATCCAGCCCAGGCCCACGAAAAACAACAATGATGGCTGCAACCAAAAAATAGCCGGGTGTGTGGTGGGCGCCTATAGTCCCAGTCACTTGGGAGGTGGAGGCAGGAAACTCATTTGAGCCCAGGAGTTGGAGGTTGCTGTGAGCTGTGATGCCACAGTACTCTACCCAGGGCAACAGCTTGAGGCTCTGTCTCAAAAAAAATCAAAAAACAAAAACCCCATCACTGCCTGAGATAGTCTCAAAATTCTCAAACTCCCTTGGAATTCCCAAGCCATTATGCTCAGCAGATTTGGCGTTATTTATATTTCTATCTGTAATTTTCCTCTTCCCCCCACTGCAGCTCTCATGCTTCTGAGATGCAGCTTTCAGTAGCGAGGAGCTGAAATCACTCCAAGTAAAAAGATTAAATGACTGACACACTTACCCTGGGTGAATCTCACAGATGTAATGTTCAGTGAAAGAAATTAAACACAGAAGAGCACACGCGTGCTGTGCCATTGCATTCACGCAAAGTTCAAAAGCAAGCAAAGCTGATTGATGGTGATGGTTCCCCATGTGGGTCCTGGCTGAAGGGGCCATGCAGGAGTTGTTCTGGGGGCTGGAATGCCCTGACCTTGACTTAAGCGGCAGCTATGTAGGTGTACACATCAGCAAAAGTCACTGCCTGTACAGGTAAGTAGCGTTCACTTGAATGCAAGTAAGTCATACTTCAGTCTTGATGAATGAAGAGAGAAGCAATTGGGAATTAAACCAGGAAAATGGCTGAAGGAACAGGCGGACTCGGTTAAGGAGGGTGGGGGACAATGAGGCAACACGCAAAGGAGACAGAGAAAGAGCTCAGAGGAGGGGGAGGAAAGGGGGTAGGGGGCTGGGAGGCTGGGCGGGAGCAGGGACTTGCATATAAAGAAGGATGGAGGCAGGTGACAGGTGACGGAGGGGAAGACCCTGCCCCCAGTCTCGTAAGTGGAAATGACATACACAGAAAAACTGTGGCTTTTCACAAGTTTTGCCAATGTTGGGGTGATTTGAAAACGTGCTAGAGAAGCATCGAGTCTTCATTTCAGGAAACTTGAATGTCATGTGCAGTCACAGAGCCAGGTGGGGACCCATTCTTCCGGGGCCTTCAGGTACACTCCACCCTGGAGAAGGAATGGCCACCACTCTGCACTAGACAATGGGTGACCGTAGGCGCCACCAAGCCACACGGGGAGAAGAAAGGAGTGGAATGGAGCCCAGGCAACACCTGAGGTCATTGGTCCTTGGGCTTCCGCACGTGTGCTCACTTGGAGGCAAGAATTAGAATCGGGTGGGATTAAGGTCTAACAGTAGCTTTACTGCCATGCAGGAGAAGAGTTTCAAAAGTACTGGGGCTTCTGTGATGCATCTGAAAAACAGTGCTCATATGAAAATACTGTTTTCTTGTTTTAATTTCTATAGCACTTTGGTGAAAATTGTTCTGTCCTGCGCTTATTTTTGTGTACTAGCCTTCACATTACATTTTAAACACCCCAGGGACAAAGGGACAAAAAATGGCCCTTTTCATCTCCTGTCCTTCCCTGCTGACCTCACACAGTGGGAGTCACGAACAGTGGGGGGCTGCGCCTGGGAGCCCCAGCTGTGGGAAGGGGGCCTAGGTGAGCGCCACACTGCACGCACCCAATTGCACCCATGCGAAGCGCTGTCTTGAGCCTGAGGCACTGCTGCCGCCTCTCTGAGAGAAGGGAAAGTAAATTGTTTACAATTCAGGAAGACATTTCAGAGAAACAGAGACCAGGTGAAGACAGCCCTGTGGCAATAAACGGCAGGCAGAGAAAGATAGCGACAGAGGTTCTGAAGGAGGAAGACAAGGTCGCCTTGACCTCGGGTCTCATTAGTGGAAATGGCGCTTTCAGGAAAGTAATGTCTTTAAAGATATTTGGAACTTTCCTGAGTGATCATGAAATGGCTGGTGCCACTATGAGGTTTTCAAAACACACAGAGCTGCCCTCTGAGAGCAGCTGGGCTGGCAATTAGGGCAGTGCGCTGTCCTGGGGCTTTTCCTCCCTGGGTTAGCTGTGAGTCACAAATTGCTAATTAAGAAATCAGTGACATGTCAGGAACTTGATGTTACCTGATGAGCTAAAGCCCTTGTTGGTGATGACTAATAATACTGGTGTGTTCAAGATTTAATCTTCAACTTGATTTCCTGGGGTGACTAGATGACGAACAATGAGACAGGTTATTTTATGCTTTGATAGATCCTTTGTACGGGGATACGGGTAACGCAGTGGAGCAGGAGAAATAAAGGTATTATCCTCCGGCATTTTCCCTCCATCCTGAGCTCAGCAGTCTTCACATACAGATGGGGGCTCTTGGTAAGATGTGCATGAATCTATGTTGGCCAGACCCCACGTGGACCCAACGCTGTAGACATTGTGTCACAAGTTCCTACAGGGTAACAGACCAAAGATGTTGTAGGAAC
The DNA here is from genome assembly GCA_963574655.1 of Perodicticus potto. NCBI lineage: Eukaryota > Metazoa > Chordata > Mammalia > Primates > Lorisidae > Perodicticus > Perodicticus potto. Next base: position 17,695 of record CAUYRH010090088.1, read on the forward strand.
AACTCAGAGTCGAGCAGACCTTTTTGGACTCTTAGCTCTGCCCCTTATCAACCCATCGCAAGCAGCTCTTAGCCTCAGTTTTACTCATCTACTAATCTACTTTACTCATCAAAATAGTTCTAATAATTATATTTACCTCATATGATTTGTTGAGAAAATGAAATGAGGCTCAGCGCCTGTGGCTCAACGGGCTAAGGCGCCAGCCACATACACCTAAACTGGCAGGTTCGAATCCAGCCCAGTCCGCCAAACAATGATGGCTGCAACCAAAAAATGGCCGGGCGTTGTGGTGGGTGCCTGTAGTCC
>CAUYRH010090090.1:0-27656 GCA_963574655.1 Perodicticus potto
AAAAAAATATCTTTGGACTGGATCTTACTGAAATGCAGTTGCTTTATTAATATTAGGGCATAGAGCACAGAAAAATCAAGACCATGAGAATACTTTTCACCATTTAATATTCTTTATAATTAAATACTCTTTAAAACTGAATAAATATTATTTTTATTACAACACTAATGGAAATAAGAAAGTTTTAAATTTGAGTGAATATATTTTTGTGAAGTGTTTTGGTTTTTTTTTGAGACAGAGTCTCAAGTCGTCGCCCTGGGTAGAGTGCTGTGGTGTCACAGCTCACAGCAACCTCAAACTCTTGGGCTTAACTGATTCTCTTTCCTCAGCCTCCCAAAGTAGCTGGAGCTACAGGCACCTGCCACAATGCCCGTCTATTGTTGTTGTTGTTGTTGCAGTTGTCACTGTTGTTTTAGCTGGCCCAGGCTGGGTTCGAACCTGCCATCCTGTGTGTGTGTGGTTGACACCCTACCCACTGAGCTACAGGTACTGCCTTTGTGAAGATTTTTCAGGAAAAAAATAGCTTGAAATAGAATTTAGTTTCATTGGCTTTTGCTGATATGCTCAAGAAGTGACCTAACAAGGCCTTTTAAAAAAGGAATCGTCAGGCCAGACCTGGTCGCTCCTGCCTATAATCCTGGCACTCTGGGAGGCCAATGTAGGTGGATTGTCTGAGCTTAGGAGTTCAAGACCAGCCTGAGCAAGACCCCATCTCTACTAAAAATAGAAAAGAGGATCTCTTGAGCCCAAGAGTTTGAGATAGCTGTGAGCTGTGATGCCAGTGTACTCTACTAAGGGCACAGAGTGAGACTCCCCCCCAAAATAAAAAGAATCATCATAAGGGTTCACTATGGCTACTTTTGAAGAAAGTTTGCATGTAACTCTAGTCTATTTGAAGTTCTTTGCATTTCCTCACATGCCCTGGAGGGTGATGGGCAAAGAATGCTCCAGGGTAGAAGAACCAAATCTTTACCATTCTGTTCCAGGGACCCAGTGTGGGGCTCCCCTCCATCCCTAACAGATAAAAATGCCTTTTCTTATAATTATAAAGGAGAATTTTATGTAATAGTTATTCCCAAATTCTAAGAATAGCCTAAAAAAATGCATGTTTTAGTGATCAGGTTATAAATATTCTGTACTGTGAATAGTTGAATAAAACAGCTGTTTTCTCTGTTTCCTATTTTTGTGATGAGAGAATTTTTTTTTAAAATGCATAGCAATCTAACTAAATAGATCTCTTATTGTTCACAGCCATAGCAGCCAATTATTTTGGTCTGGAGCTTTTTAAGCTCTTTTCTCATGAAGTAAATGAAAACAGAAAATTCCTTTACCATTCCAGCAGAGTGGAGGATGAGGATATCTGCCTAACTACATATCAGTGTTTTACCATATTCTTATATGTTATTTTTATTCATTTATTTATTTTTTGGAGACAGAATCTCAAGCTGTTGCCCTGGGTAGAGCACCATGGCATCACACCTCACAGCAACTTCAAACTCTTGGACATAAGCGATTCTCTTGCCTCCACCTCCCAAGTAGCTGGGACTACAGGTGGCAGCCACAACCCCTGGCTATTTTTTTTTTTTTTTTTTGGTTGTAGTTGTCATTGTTTGGCAGGCCCGGGCTAGATGCTAGATTTGAACCCGCCAGCTCTGGTGCATGTGGCTGGTGCCCTAGCCTCTGAGCTACAGGCGCCAACCCCACAAAGACTATTTGCTTCAGAAAACAATTTAACTAGCACAACTGCCTTCATCTCTCCTGGGGTAGTTTAGTTGACTGGGAATAATCTATAACTGTGCTGGACAGGAGGGCAAAATAAATTGAAAGAAGACATGGAGAATTTTTTTAACAGTCATGATAAGTCAGCGTCCACAATATTCAGGATGGCTCCCCTCCTATAAGGGAAGAGAAGCCGTCTTTTCTCTGACACACCCTATAGACTTTCAAACTAACTCATCACCAAAACTGTTCGAAGTCCTGATTGATTAGAATGGTTGGTATAAACAGGGGCTTGGGGTAATTTACTGAGTGACTGGAGATCAGGTTTTACCCTCCTGCTTCTTTGTGCTGCAATCTTCCTGAAATGAGTTCATCCATATTCCTGCCTTATCCGGTCAGCATCCAGAGAGGTGATTCCCACACGACACCACCATGCTCGACTGGCTGGATGAGAATCACGTGTGGCGCTTCTGCGAAACGCAAATTCCTGGCCTGCTGCTATCCCTACTCCACTCCCATTCTGATTCTGTATAGGTCTAAGGGAAGCTTCAGAGACATTTTTTAATCATCCAGGTTTTGGATACTACTGATCTCAAAGATAAATGAATGTTTCTTACATGGCTCACAACACGAGAAGGGCCGTAAAATCTCAAGAAGAATTATATCAACAGCACTGCGACAGGGACAGGGCCACATAGATACCAAGCCCTCTTTCTCTTTCTTCTCTGGCACAGAGCTAGGCCACATTTCCCAGTCTCCCTGGCAGCTAAGTGGGGTCATGTGACTGAGCCCCAGCCACTGGAATGTGGACAGAAAAGCTGAGTACGACTGTCCACCCTAACCTCAAAAAACATCTCCGAGAATCTTCCAGGTTAGTGGCCTGTCTTTGATTGGCAGACAGGATCCTTAGATTCAGGAGAGAAGTGTGAGATCCTGGAGCAGTGGTTCTCAACCTTCCTAATGCCGCAACCGTTTAATACAGTCCAAAGGGGCAGCAACCCACAGGGTGAGAACCGCTGTCCTAAAGGACTATCAGAGCCATAGGATATTAAGCATTCAGGTACCTGAGTGAGTATTTGGGGCAGAGAAGCTACACCACTGACGCTCACCGGATCGTGAGCTAGATCAGAGATCAACTTTTATTGTGTTGGGCTACTCAAAATAGGCACTCTTTGTCACAGCTACGAGATTACCCTTAATAATACACCACCTTGGGCGGTGCCTGTGGCTCAAAGGAGTAGGGTGCTGGCCCCATATGTCGGAGGTCGTGGGTTCAAACCCAGCCCCGGCCAAAAACTGCAAAAAGGAAAAATAATAATAACAATAATAATAATACACCACCTTAACAGTTTTTAGTGGGTTTTGTAGTCCACTAAGCATTTTAAAATCACAAAGCAATACGGTCAAATTTAACCTTAAAAGAAATCCTGATATAAGTTTATTTTTCTGTGGTTTTCTTCTTTCTTTTAAAAGTAAAGTACAGGGTATGTAAGGTCAGTGGGAAGAGTCTAGGTAACTGAAAGTTTCAAGTAATAAGATTTCAACATAGTAAGTTCTAAGGGTTATCTAGTTGCTGTGAGCTGTAGAACTGTGTTCTACAGTTACAGGAATAAAAATGAAATAAAGAAGCACCTATGTCTGAATTTTCCAAGACTAAATGGATACAAAATGAAAAGCCTGTGAAAATTTAAGAATGAACGGAGTCATACAGCCTGAAGAGTATTCAAAAGGTCATAACATTTATTTACTTCTAAAAATATCTGTAAGAAGAAATTCTACCACTGAGCCCATCCCTGTCCTTACTTTGGAGAAGGTTTTATATAGTACATGTTAAGAGGTCAAGGTTAGAAGTCAGACAGACCGAGTCTAAACCCCAGCTCTTCTGCTTACTAGTTAAGAAATCCTGAATGATCTCTCTTTTCTTGCCTCTGCAATGGTGGTGATATTAACTACTTCACTAGGTTGTTATGAGATTTAAATGGGCTCTAAGGCACATTGTAACTATTTCATATTCGCTTATATTGATATTAGTATAGTTAGTTGCACATGTCTTCTTTGGGGGGACAACTAGTTATTTTCTACATAAGTAAGAAAGATCCTGAGAACTTAGGACCCATAACTAGCTAACTTTTATCTCAAAAGAAAAATAAGAGCACTGGCGGTGGATTTGCCTGGAATTCTATCTAGGTTAACACTGTCCTTCTAAAGCACTGACTATTGTGCTAATGCCGACGCACCTTAATCCTTTTCCTGTCAGCCATGAAGACCAATAAGTCTTGGGCAAGAATCACTGGGACTTAAAGCTCTTCTAAACATGATAAACTCTCCCTACTCTTGGGGAGAAGCACTAGCGGCCCGTCATGGTTCTCCTCACAGCCCATCACAAAAATGCATCTCCAGAGGGTGAGAAAGAACGCGATGGGGGTGCGTCCGCCTCCCTCACCAGCCCACGACAGCAGGGGGAGCTGCCACCTCATTTCTTTTGATAAGCTACTGAGGAGACACAGTGTCTTCCCCAGTTTTCTAAGTTTTAGTTTGAAAATTGAATTCGGGAACTTGTCAACTCTGACAGCAGAGCTTTAAAATTCAGTTCAAAGACAATCTGCTTGTACTTCATAAAATCCATCCTCTGACTTCAGAGCAGGAGGACTTTTCAAAATCCTCACTATGGAGGGAATGAAAACCTTCAGTTTTCCTTCTTTCCAATTAAACTTGGGGTTTTTCCAAAAATCATTGCTCTTTTTTTCTCTTCCTACACCAATTCTCTCCCCGAAGCTGCCTCCTTCAGTAAACAGACCTCAGTCCTACATTCCCCAAAGCAAAGCTGAGACTTTGGTGTACTATGGCCCTTCCTCGTCAGCAAATACCCAGGACAGAAATAAGTAACACCCACAGGATTAATCACAAATCAACACTTTCAAGTGATGGGATTTGTGACACTTGAGGTTTTAAAAATAATAATAAGCAAACTCTAAGGAAGGAATCACTCCATTGCCTAAAGTTACACAAGTCACACCCGGCAATTGGAGGCTACATTGAGAAGTAAGATTACCAAGACTCAAAGGGATAGGGCAGAACCCTAAACATGGCAGGAAACCAAAGGTAAAGCCCCGATCCAATGACAGATGGCAAAGGTCTGTCAATGCCTGGGAAATTACACGGTGAAATTCGTTCCTGACATTTCATTCACAGAAGAATAACAAGACCCTGAAGTTAAACAATGACATTCCGAAAGGAAACACCTCCGCGGATGACACTTCTTGCATAGTTCAGCCTCCAGGGCATACACCCAAACCAGAATTTCATATTGCTCAGGTGTGTGTGGGAGGAGGTGGGGGGAGGAGGGAAGAGAGAGAGCAGAGACAGTGAGAGAGCCAGGATCTGTGCAGGGGGAGGAGGGTGGAGAAGGGTGACAGCTAGTTCATTTCTGCTCCTTCCCGAAGGATTTGAGCCTTTGCTTCATAGATTTTTTTTTTTAACTGACATTTGAAGGGTGCTGCGATCATCCATTCATTTGGGTTCTATTTGGCCTTTAAATGTAATAATTCAGCTGTGAGTTCAAGCTGGGGGTTGGCGGATGGGGTGGTTTGATATGTTTCCACGAAAAGTTCCCAAGACAGACAGTTCCTATTGTCAAGACGACCCCATTGTAGGCAGGAAGCACTCAAATGAGGCTAATTTGACCTCTCAGTCCCAGGGGCACAAGCCTGACTTGTTTCAGACTGTGCCATTCCTCTGAGCAGGAAGGTATCAAAATGAAACAATACTGTGATTTCAGAAAAATCCAGTGTGTGTGTGATGACGGGGGTGGGGGGGGCACAGCTAACTGTTTCCATTTTACCAACTTTGGAAATGAAGAAAAATGTTCATTAGTGATCAGGAAAATAGAGCCCCATTAAATTCCAAAGGAAAGCTCTAAGTTTTAATTGCTAATATCTGTCACTTTGCCTTCGTTGAAATAATGATCATTAATTATTATTTTTATTAGGATTCATTTTCAATTTGTTTCTAAATGCCTTGAACGATGGATTCTAATTATTGCTAATAAACTGTATTAGAAATCAATTCCTAAAATATAAAAGGCAACAGATGTCTCATCTTACAGCATTAACAAAACACATACACACACACAACTTTCTTACACCTCCAAAAGTTTCACTTTTGCTTTCTTCCTTTTTAGCTATTAAACATAACTGCTTGCAATTCCAGGTGAAATGAATAGTCCATGCACCCCACTCATCCTATATGCATAACTATTTTTAAAAGGTGATTAAAAACAGTATCTTATTTTCTGATGCTCCTTCCCTCCCGAAACATCAAATTAAAGAGATTGCGTTTCCCCAGTGAGTCTCAGGAACACAAAACAGGATGTTTAATTCGTTTAAGTTTCCAGAGCAATTTACCAGAGACAAAAATAAAATACCACGGCATTTTGCTGGCATCTTAAAAAAAGAAAGCCTCTCTTGGAAGTACAATGAACCTCATGAGATCTCCAGCACGAATCCTCTATTTGCATGTACACGTATTTTTATGATTTTGCTCACTGTAGAATAGTTTAACATATTCCGACCCATGCACTTAGAGGAGAGAAGCTTCCAACAAAACAGGTCTTTTTATGAGGCAGCCCCCAAGATCTCCAACAGCTAAATAGACTGAAGCAACCTCCCACGGTCCCAGTTCCAGCCTCCATAATCAAATGACTGTTCACCGGATCGTCTTAATTTGAAAAAAGTTTCTCCTGTTTAATGGAGTAAAGCACCAAGCTCAGCGTCAGCCCTGAGTTTAAAAATCTTTAAAGAAAACTCCCGCCCAAGCCTGTGAGTAAGGTACTGCCCTCTATACTTTCGTTACTTTAAAATGAAGCTTTATATGAGAAAGATGATTTTTTTAAAAAAGGGAAATTATTCATCTGCAGCCCCTAGCTTTAGATACTGTGCAAAATATCCTCAGAAGGCTAAAGGGAAGCATTGTTTAAAAGTGGTAGGTCATTTTATCTTCTTCTTCCTTTTTTTTTTTTTTTTTTTTGTTGTTTTTGGCCGGGGCTAAGCTTGAACCCACCACCTCCGGCATATGGGGCCAGCGCCCTACTCCTTTGAGCCTCAGGTGCTTAATCCTACTCTTCAAGGTTTACATTTCATCTGCTATCACTGACATCCTGACATCTTGGAAAACTTTTTAATTTACTCGATTTGGAGTGAACGCACAGGCAACCCTTTTGTGTACTGATTTTCCTAATCACTGTAGTGGTTGCTTGGCCTAGGTCCTGGGAGAGGAAAACAAAACCTTACCTGTATGGGGTTCTCTTTTCTACACTTTCTGCTGCTTCTAATGTGGCCCTCAACCAGCAGATGGCTACTTACTAACCATATATGGGATTCTTAAGGTATTATTATAGGGTGCCTCTGGACACATACATATTAACAAGCTGTGAGGTATTCCTCATCAGTTTAGAATTATTTGATTGCAAGCAACAGAAAATTACTCCAGCTAATGGAGAGAGAAAGAAAGTGTATCAAAAGGGTAAAGTGGAGCTCAGAGGACAGATCAAAATGCACAGAAAAAAGGTGGGAAACCAAGAAAGGTTTGAAGAGTTACAGTTAGCAGGAACAACTTGACAGGCTTAATTAGGCACTGCTACTAGAATAAGTTCAAATCATTTTTTGAGTTTGCTGCGTATATCATATCACTACAGTTTCAAAGTCTGAGAAGAGAAAGTCCAGTTGGCTTAAATCAAGTTTTCTCAATGCTACTGACAATTCTAGATAAATAGTTCTTTGTTATAAATGGGGTTGTCCTGTGACACTGTAGAATATTTAACAGCCAGGGTGCTGTTAAAATCTCTCTCTCTGTTAAAATACTCTCTCTAGATGAGAGTAGCCTCCCCTCTCATTGAGACAAAATATCTTCAGACATCACCAAATGTCCCCTAGTAGGAAAAATTATCCTGGATGAGAACTACTGGCTTAAAATGAATTACAAAACTGCTCACCTCATCGCTTGTGAAAAGCTAGTTACCTTGATATACGATCCCATGAGACAAAATATGGATAAGTTTCCAAAAAGGAAGTTGGGTTACTATTTCCAAAAGAAGGGAATTAATGCTTGCTATCCATTTCCACATCTGTAATTAGAAAGCTGAAGAAGATGAAGTTTTGCAGCCCATGTATTCAGGCAACAAGAAAAAAAAAGGAATTTAAAAGGCTTTGAAAACAAATTGTAGAAACAGCGGCACACCGAAAGGTCATAGCGTCCTTCCCAAGGCTCTGATGGGTGGCATTAGTGTGCTGGAAAATTAAGGTGAGTGTTCTCTTCTATTTTTATTCGAGCTCTCCATGTTTTCTTATCTGTTTCTAAACCCTTCCAGAACATTTTCCAACTCTGAGTATCTATGGACTTGTGGTAATTGACATGGCTAATTTAAGGGAAACTGATTCCAAATCCCAGGAATCCCCAATGCATCTCTGTATTAATTAGTCAGCTAACTCTGTTGGTTCCAACATGGTACTAATGAGATGGAAGACATAAATCCAATCCTCATGCCATCTGGGCTCATTCCACAGCCAGCCTGGAGCCCTTCTCCAACCAGCCAACTGACAAATGTGCACGGCAATTGGTGGGGAAGGGGCTGGGCGCGAGCGTGGACCTGTCCAGACAGATCCATCCTCACATCCATGTCCAGGCAGCACAGCCTTCCCAGAAAGGGGCTGCCCTTCCACCCCCTAGAACACAGAGCACTAGGACGCACGATGTCGCACCTTTTCCTCTCCCATCTCTAGCGCCCACCTACTACTACATTCCTTTGCTGCTTCCTTTTCCTTTTCTTCATTAACATTTCTCAAAAACTGGAGCATTGAACTTCATCTCCAATCTGCATGGACTCTAAATTCCCCAATCCTTCTAGGCCTGTCTCTTCTTCCATTATTATTTCTGACAGCCCCAAAGAAATCTCTTAATATTCATTTCAGTCTCCTATTTCAGATAGTCTTAAAAATCAATTTCAAAAATTTTCTTCTTGATCCTGTCATTTAGCACTGAAATGGCCAGAACTGATTACTTGGGACATTAGCGTTTCTCCCTTCCCCCCAGGATGCCAGCTTTGCGCTGTGGGTCTCTTCTGGTCTGAGTGAAGCTGGCTTTCATTTCAGGATTGTTGTTTTTCACGGAGAAAAATGATTTTTTTTTTCTTTTGGCCATATTCGTAGAACAACTTTCAATTATCCTTCTTTTGTTAAAAAAAAAAAGGGCAGTAAAAAATAGGCAAAACACTTCAGCTAGGAGAAATATTAAATTCAATGGGTGAAAAGGGAAAAGAAACAGACTTCAAATTGCAATTACTTGAAACTCTTCAATGAGAGTGCCACTTTAAAGCTCCGACTTTCCAAATAGTAAATTAGGAACATTAACATCACCGAACTGATTAATAAAGAGAAGTTAAAATAGCCATTCCTGGTAAGATGCTGGAAAGGTGCAAGGAAGCCACAGACAGGAAAGAAGAGGACCGAGAGAGAGGAAAGGTAATGACAGCTTTTATAAAGAAGAAAGAAAGTTCTTTGTCTTTGCTGCCATTCTGTGAACAGGCTAGAGAGTTCACTTCATGGTCATTGTCCCTGCCCTTCTTCCTTGCTATTGTTTTGCTTTTGCGGGCTGTCTTGAATTGGCCAAGCAACATTATTAGAGAACTGAAGGGGTGGAAAACCACCAGGAAGACCAAGTGGGCCCTAGCGGAGCAAACTAAATGAAATGCGTCCAGGTCATTTTCTTCTTCAGTCTGCTTCTTAGCGAGCAGAGGATGGTTTTTAAAGTAAGAAATGCTTAAAGGAGAGCTCCAGACCATGCAAAACAGTCTTCTAGCCCGATAATCGTAACCAATGCTTGCTCTTAGATTTACTCTGCTTTATTTGTCAATCTACCCGCTTGTTTGTATTATTACGATGTCCTAATGGGCCTCCCCACACCATGATTCTGGCTTGCTTGAGAAAGAAGTAACTACTGAAACGAGGAGGGAACAAAGCCATCGGCATGAACTGCAAGAGAGAAAACAATTGGGTTTTTTTTCTTTCCCCATATAGGATCAAAGAGTCAAAAATCATTCTTTCTGCAACCGTGGAACATCAAACATTGGGACTTAAAAGTGTCACCTCAGGAATTAACAAACACGAGAACGTGTACCCAGCCCCAAACCACATTCTGAAACTGAAGATAAATTGGAGGCACCCATTCTCATCACAGCAAATGCAATCAAACAGACTTTGAAAAGGCACAATGTGACTTGAGGATAGCGTATTCTGTGTCTTTTCTGCCTGCCAAACGTGTGGCCTTTCTGTGCAGAGCAAGTGTCCTCCTAGTGCCACAAGGCAGCTACTTACAAGGGACAGAGTATACTGTTCTGGCTTTCGGGTGCTGATTGCATGAAGTCAGCCCATGACTACACGGGCCTAAAATCAACGGAGGTAACCAAGGGAAGGTGACAGTACCATTGTTTGGACGTTTATTGAACATCAATAATGTATTATGCTCCATCTACACGACAAGAGTTAGACACTGCCCCTGACTAGGAATTCATTAATCTACGTGGATATGGGGCAACCAGGGGATGCCTTGACAACAACAAGGGAAAAACAGTAACTGTTTAGATTATCGACTTTTTAAAATAAATGAATCGTCTTTAGAGACTGTGGTGGTAGCTAGGAGAACAAAAACTTCTACGATAGAACCTGACCTAAGTCAGACGATGAGAACACGTGAGTCCTGCATTGAAACTGTAATTCTCGGGAAAGTACTGCCAGACTTTGAGCAAAACTGATAAAATGACATTCAGACTTAGGTTATGATCCACTTTACCAAAATTCCATTTACGAAGGAATTTACTTCTAAATTCTTGCAAATAGTATTAGCTGTTTGAATGCGGATCTAACTGAATTAGAATTATAAACACTGCAAATCAGGCTCAACTGCAAAAGACAGAAAATCTGAACAACCCATGTAATTAACACACGTCCCTATGCCAATGGGCCGTTTGACCAAGAAATATGGCCCCATTGGGCTGCTACACCCTGAATCTAAAGATGTGACCATTTCAGCTTGTAGGTCTTCATTTCACCTTTCCTTATGATGCTTCAGCATCTGTAAAACTGCTCTTGATTCTAGTGAAATCAGTGTAATATGAACTCAACACAGAATCACACAGCATACTGATCAGCAAGGGACTGGAGGTCACTTAATCAAAGCTCCCTCCACAGACAGGAGGCACTGCACACATGCATCTCTGACAGCCTCTGTTCCCGCACATCCACTGACCAGTGGTGCCTGCTTCTCAAAAAGACTCCCCTGCGTGACTTGACGTCAGTGGTACATACGTATAGGATCTTGCTGGACCAGGAGACATTTATAGACGGATAAGCAAGATTCTAGGATATATGAATAGAGGGAAGAATAAAGGGGAGAGCACGTGTTTTATTTTAGTTATCTGTTTTACTGAAGCATCTGGCTTCCTGACCTTTCCATGTCAAATATTCTACGTAACTTCACCCGTGCATGAATCCTTCCCACTACACTCTCCTCAAATCTATTCTCCAATTCATAAGAATGACAGCACCGGAAATCCCAAATGCCTATGATAAATTCCTTGCAAGTCACCTATCAAATCGCAGTCCCACATCCATTCACCAAAGGAAATGCAAGCCACCAGTCTCACAGAGACACGATGAACAACAGCGCTTTTAGTTTTACATGGACTTTAAAATTTCAAGAGTCTGGCATTCTCTAACTGGCTGTAGATCATGGTCAGCAATTTCACAGGCTAACGATTCATCCATACGTATTTGTGGATGGTGTTTTTGGTCTAGCACGGACCTAGTTACTATGGAGAAATAAAGAAAAATATATACATGTATGTATGTACTGGGGGTGCCAAAAAATGTACACACATTTTAAGAGATGTTATTTATGTATCTCTTCATTCTCCATAATCAGAAGTATCTGGATAGTGATGGTAACCAGGGTGAGCACCTCTTGTAATGGCAAAAGTCAAACGTGACTTATATTCATCTTTTGTTGTCGGTATATATTGAGTATTACAATTTTAATACAGTTTTTTTCTTTCTTAAAATGTGTATACATCTTTGGCACCCTCTGTAGATAATACTACCTTTTATCAGATGTGGTTCCTTGCCATCAAAGATCTTCCACCATCTCATTGGGGAGACAAGGCCAAGGAATAAATCATTAAACTAACATTTAGTTTTCTGAATTGAAATAGAAGAGGGATAAACTCATGGATTTGCCAATTATGCTTCTGTTTCATACACCTTGGCCCTGAAGGGGCTCATCCTTGGCTTAACCTGACTTCAGGGATATTTCTTCGAGCCCTCTCTTAATTCTTCTGCATGTTTAGCTAACACCGTTTCCAAAGAGTCGTTTCTTGCCAAACAAACTCTGTTCTTCTGGTGGTTGCTCTGTCTCTTTCCCATTTTATAAGACACAAACATGAAAGTTAAACACTTTTGACACCTACCCTGTATTAGTTTCCACAATTTTCCATGCCAATGTGAAAATGAACTTCCAAAAACCTAAAAAACTTTTTCTTATAAATAGATGCACACAGTTTTAAACACTTACAAACAGTCCCTTTCACATCCTGTTGCCAGTTTCTTTGTGGATAACGTTAACTGGAAAAAAATAATAATAATAATAACAGGAACAGAAAAATAGCCCAAGTGAGCAGCAAGGGGAAGCTTGAAGGAAAACACAGAGAAGAAATATATGTAAATCATTTGCCTGAATCCTTAGTTCTCCCTCTTAGATTTTAGCTTTGCATGATTCAATTTCACACCAAACACAGGAGAAATGGCTGAGACAAAGGAGGGAGAAAGGGACTTCTTTAATATACGTTCTGGAAGAAAATAACCCCATTCTTTTCTGAGCAAATTCATGTCAACTTTCCCTCCTCTGCAAGTGAATAAAATCATTTATAAATAGTCACCATAAATTTTGATGTTGCAAAAATAAATCCCCCAGATGTTTTGGGTAGCTTCAGGAGTAAAAACTTCTGAGGGATTTACTCTGAAACATAGTATTGTACTTTATAAGAATACACTGAGCCCTAAATCCAAAGTACTATATGGAAAATACACTCCATTTCAAACTTTTTCAGGAGACCTTAAGGCCTCAAGTGCAGTCTCTTAGAAATACAAAGTCAGGCAAACACATTTTCAAATGCATTTAAAAAATTACAGAGTTCTGCTTGAGTCTCTTTGGAATTATTATTAACACTGGAGCAAATCAGAGAGATTTTTAAGTCAGAGGCACATTAACAACATTAGGTTTAATTTTCCATTTTTTAAAAAAAGCTAAAATAATAGATGTTAAATACTAAAAAATAATGAATTACCATAACATCTAAAATATATTACATAAAATTATTTTGAGTTAGGATCTCAGGAATGGATCACAGTCTAGAAAGCCCCTTACCCAAGAGTTTGGGCAAAACGGAAGGAACTTAAAAAAAATCACCGAATTTTTTTTGTGACAGCTGTGCCCTCTGGAGGTGGCACTTGGGAATTGAATAAATCTTCCCTAAACCAGCAACAATGACTTTCCTAAAGAACTGAACTGGCACTTGAAAACGCAAAGGATTAGAAGTTTCATTCACGTTCTTTCCTTTGTGTCAAATGAATACTAATTTCGAATTTCAATTTAGAAGTGTTCAAATGGGCACAAAACATTTGGGTAGAAGGGATTAAAAGCTTATGTTCAATATCTGGAATACAATGATTAGGAACATGTTGAATATTATGAAAAGAATGAACTGTGGTTCCAAACCAAATATCCTCCAAACTCCTTTTGGTGAAATGCATGGAGCAGAGTCTACTTCACATCCCACTTCCCCTCACTCAGAGAGAACTGAATCATCTTGGTAGAAAATACTTTCGTCCTATCTTTTCAGAATACTTTATTACCTCTTCTTTATTTTTCTTTCTATCTGTCTTTCTATACCTGATTCCTAACTAATGGAGCTAAATTTCCCCATCTAGGGAATACATTATTCCAGTGGGGAAAATATGAGATAGTAAGTATTCCTCGGCTGAGTTTTAGTGATGGAAATTAATAAAGTTGGCTTTGTGTGTTCGCAATAGGCCAAAGAAAGAAAAAGATAAACCAAAGACATAGTGATGAGGGAAGAGACAGGAAAAACAATCCCAAAAATATTCCTTATTTAATGTTAAACCCAGAACAAAGCTACTAATTGTAAAGAATTATGAGAATGAATGAGAGCGTGATTGTTAGATTTGCCTTGGAAGTTGGTGAATGTTGTGTCTCTTTGAAATGAAGTGGGGAAGAAACTAAAAACATTAAGTAAGGTTGGTACGCCGGAAGAGAGTATAATTACCGTTTGCTGGAGCGGAGGAACAAACCCAAATATCAGTAGGAGGTTATTCTCTTAAGCAAACAGGTTCCCAGAAGCGCTGCCTGTGTGCCCAGGTGGGAACTGAATAAAGAAGTTTCTAAAAGGAGAAAGCAAAAGTCTCGACTTTAATTAATGTGGGCCGCACAGCGCCTGCATCACAAGTGCTGGACGTCGGCCCAAAAGCCTCTTCATTCCCAAGGCCACGTCCACGCTCCTCCCCAGAGGGGAACTCAAGGAACCAAAGTTCCTAGGAAAAACCTCACCACACCAAGCTTCCCGCAGCCTCTGGTTCCAACCCAGTGACAATTCTTAACTCAAATTCTCCTGCCCCTCGGCCGTTCCTCCGCAAAATGCGCCCGACCCTTGGCTCCTAAAGTGACCCAGAGGACTCCCCAGGGACAAGAAGTTTCAAGGACATCTGACCTGAAACCCCAGGTGATACACAGGTCCCAGCAGGGGTGCGCTCAGCACCCCCAACTGAGAAGGCTAAGCGTAAGGACCACGGGCAGTCTGAGGTTCTATGTGGTCGCTGCATCCGGTCCCCAGTCCCCTGGCGGGTCACCTGCCTTCTCCTCGCCTGGTCCCTACACCTGTGCGTCTGCTCACGACGCCGCTGCGCCTTCACCTCGGTGCCGACAGGGGGCGCCCACGGCCACCCCCGGGCCCGCAACGTGCCCATGTTCCAACAGCAGGTGAAGCCACCTACCTGGCCTGGGAAATGGCCGTGGGCTTCTCATCCAAGGAAACGGTGGTAACATTAATGTCTAAGCCACAGTAGTCATTTACGATCATATATTCATTCACCGGTGTATTCATTCACAAGAGATATGAGGTTGAGGTCCCCCAGGTGTTCAGGGACAGTAGGGATCCCCCAACAATCAGTTAGACCCAGTTGCTGCCCTCCAGAATGGGATTCACCTGGGGTAGCACGAACAAGGCCGTGCATAGAGTAGAGACCTCTTACTTGGCCCAGCTCTGAGGACACATTCAGACTTTTGAAGACACTGGAGCTTATTAACATTCAAGACGTGCTAGAATCTGCGTCAACTCCTCCCTCCTCCTGCAAGACAGGGGATTTGTTCCTGAGTTCCCCAGGGCAGAGCAGAGCCTTCTCATGTTAATAGCTCAGTGAGAGTGAGGAAGGAATGAAGTGATTAAATAATGCACGCCCAGGATCCCTAGAGGAGGGTGGAGGTGGAAGGAAGGGGCAAACCCTGCCACTGGTGCTGGCACATAACCCGCAAGGTACCCTTCCTTCTGGATAGGACTTTGCATCTCTGAGCCACTGATCACTTTCCCAAGAATAGTAGAGACTCTTTCAGCTAAAAGTGGTAGGAGCCTGCTCAATCTGGCCCATCCTCATGTTAAGCTTCCAGGGGCAACCTGAGTGCCCTGCTATAGTTATATTTAGGGGTCCCTGTGGTTACAAGAGTTCAAAAGATTTCCCTTAAAATTCTCCCTTAAAGGAGCTGCTCAAAGATGATAACTTCCACCTCAGCTGAAAGGAGTCGAATCTTTGTTAAAAACAAATCCCAGGCAAATGGGAATTCTCTTCTCAATTTATTAGGCCTTTGAAGGTTTTAATTCCCCAAACACCATCTGGACAGGGCAGAGTCTGTTTCCTTTTTCTACCTAGCCCAGCTAAGACTGAATTTTTTTCTTTAAATGAAGTTTAGGAAGATATATTAGTCTTCTATTGCCAGGTAACAAATTACCACCAACTAAGCTTAAAGCAACACATAGTCATTATTCACATCACAGTGTTCGTGGACTGGGCATCCAGGCACCAGGTTCTCTTCTCAAGGCTGCTGTAATGTCTTGGTTCACCCTCATCTGGAGGCTCCACTAAGTAAATATTCACATCCAAGCTCCCTGAGGTTTTAGGCAGAATTCGTCTCCTTGTGGTTGTACAACTAAGGTCCTATTTATCTTGCTAGTTGTTTGTCAAGATTCACTCTCAGCTCCTAGAACAGTGGTTCTTAATCTTCCTGATACGCAGAGTTCCTGTGGGTTGCAACCGCTGTCGTAGAGGCTACTCTCTGGTCTTTGCTACATGGTCCCTTCCATTGACCCACTCACATTTCCAAGCTCTCTTTTCAAACTCATCTGATTTGATTAGGTCTTCCCAGATCATCTTCTTTTTATTAATTTGAAGTTCACCAAGAAGAACCTAATCATGGGAGTGATTTGGAGGGAAGGGCATTTTATAGATGTCTTAGTTCATGCTGTTATGACAAATGTCATAGACTGGGAAGTTTAAACAAAAAAACATTCCTCAGCCAGGCATGTTGGCTTATGCCTATAAATACCAGCACTTTGGGATGGAATACTTGTAGGCAGGAGTTCAAGACCATCCTGGACAACACAGCAAGACCCCTGTCTCTTTAAAAGAAGAAGAAACAACAATTGTCACAATTGTTTGCAAACAAAGAAGAAGGAGGAGGAGGAGAAAGAGAAGAAAAGGAAGGAAAGAAGGAAGGAAGGAGAGAGAAATGAAGAAAGAAGAAAGAGAGGAAGAAAGAAAAGAAAAAAGCAAGCTAGTTTCACAGTTCTAGATGCTGGGAAGTCCAAGATGAAGGTGCCCTAAGGGCCAGTCTGGAAGGGTTTCCTTCCTGAGTGCAGAGGGATGACTTCTTGCTCTATCATCACATGATAGAGGGAGAAATGATCTCTCTCACATCTCTTCTTATAAGGGCACTAAGCCCAACATAAGGATGATCTAATCACTTCCCAAAGGCTCCACCTTCTGACACCATTGGGGACATATACATTTAGTCCACAGCAACAGCATCAAGGGATGGCAATCTTGGGAGTCATCTTAGATTTCTGCCTACCACAGAAGAAAATCAAGGAAAATAAACAAAAAAAAAGTTATAGCAAGTGCTGATTTACAGATGTCATATTTCTACCTAAAAGTCTAAAGTCCAGGTCCCCAGGACTTAAGAAGCCCTGTTTCTACCTGGTCTTGAGCCCTTAGCCCTCTCCACCCTCTGGTTTCTCTCCTCTGGCCTCTGTGTGAGTGAGTGAGCAACCCATGCGGCAGTTCAGAGGAGAAAAGGCACTTCCTGAGGGCCGGAGGGAAGGAAAGCCACTGACACCCACCCCGTGGTGCCTCTGACATGGCAGACAGGCAGCAATTAAAAGTGAACAGGTCAGGAAGATACACCTGGGTTCAGAGTCCACCTTTGGCACTGACTCACCACGGAACCCCAGGGCACAGTTTCTGAAACTTCATTTCTGCATCTGTAAAAAGAAAGTAAGATTTCCTCGATGTCATTGCATGCGCTGAGCGATATCATATACCATACTTAACATAGCACCTGTATGGTCAAGGTGAAACAGTTGGAAGAAAATAAAATCCTCCGAAAAAGCAGCTCAGAGAAGGAGCCGCTGTTTCTCATTGCATCTACTGGGTACCCTGCCCCATGCCAGAAACTGTGGGGTTTACGGGTGCCTGTGAAGCATGAAATCTGACTTTAAGAGGTGGATGATCTAGTTGGAAAGACAAGGCAACTTCCCAGTGAACAGTTAAATGTTTGCAGAGAGATGGATTATGAGCACAGAGGGCTCTCTTTCCCCGAAGGACGTTTCACTCAGGACCTGAAAGCTCTTGGCCTCACCAAGGGCCTTGGAGGCCTCCTTCCCCTCAGCAGCTCACCTTGCCATGACCAGAGCCCTCCTAGTGAGCACACCTGAAGCATCACACTCCCGTGGGCCTCACAAATGAGGCCTTCACTGAATGACACATACAGGCCAGGTATGGTCAGCCATCGGTCAGGGGATGGCTCCATTCGCCTCTGTTGGGTCCAAGAAAATATGAAATCAGACTTCCTTCAAGAACCTGGTGGCTCCAGAGATGGCTAAGGTACTGTATTATTTTCCTACTCCTCTTGTAACAAATTGTCACAAATGCAGTGGCTTACAAAAACACAAATATATTATCTTACATTTCTGGGGGGCAGGGGGAAGAATTTCATAAATCAGCTTAACTGGTCTCTAATGAAGATGTGGGCAGAGCCGCCTTCCTCCTGTAGGCTCCAGGGGACAAAGTCACCATTCCCAGCCTTTAAGGGAATGCACTGCTTGGTTCAAGGACCTGTGTCCCTTTGATCTCTGCTTCCTGAAGCACATCTCCTTTTTCAGACCCTGGCAGTCTTGCCTCCCTCTTGTAAGGCCCCTTTTCATTATATTGGGCCCACCAGGAAAACCCAGGATCCTCTTCCTGTCTCAAGATGATTAATCACATCTGCAAAGTCCCTTTTGCCATGTAAGGTGACATAGTTGCAGGTCTCAGGGATCAGGCTATAGATATTTCAGGGACCCCTTACTTGCTTACCACGGGCACCTGTGTCCCTGAGTCAGACTCCCGTGAGCATGTTCCTCTCTCCCAAAGTCCCAAATGACTTAGGACAAAACTACTCATCATTAGTTACTTACCTGATCTACCCTACAAAGAAGCAACTTGGGGATTAAACACATTTCCTTACTAGTATGTTTGTTGCATTATCGTGAGAAAAAGATGCTGCACTCTACATATCACAAGAGAATAATTGATCATTAAAACCTACTTAGGGATGCCCTGATAGGTCACCATTTAATAAGGTTTGAAAACAGAACCTATATATTTTTGACAGTGCGCTACCATTCTTCACTTCAATGTTTGCAAACAACTGCAATAATCTATAGCACCTGTGTTCTCCTACCCTGCTTTCTAACTATTCTCTAAATTGACTTGATACTGCAGTTTTTTGACAGTTCAGTGACAGGCACAAATTACACCAGTGTTACCATGGTAACAAAGGCACCTCAAAAACATAAGATTAAAATTAAAGGAGGGAATAGTTCAAATTGATATTAATGAGGCATTGTCCAAATGTAATCAAGGCCCACTGGTCACACTCTGGCGGTTGTTTCCGGAGGGATCCCTGGGTCAGTCAGTCAGCAGAGAAAGCCTCCCATGTGGGCAAGAAAGCTTGTCTCCCACAAGAAGCAATGGCTCAAAGTTTCTAGAACCTTCTATTCTCCCTTATTTATGCATCTCTTCTATTTGGATCATCTCCTTTGTTTTTCATCTCTTCCTGCCTTTCCCCTTCTGAACACATTAGTTACTATGGAAACATTGGTGTGAATGTCAGAAGGCTCGGCTCAGAAATGCTTCATAAAGTCAATTTATAGAATGGGCTGACATTTATCTCATGTTTGGGAAATTTAAAGAATTTGTGATATTCATGACCACGGACAGGGGTGGGCGGGTGGTAAACACCGCTATTTATGGATTTTAAAATTTGTTTTATATACACTGAGAAAACAACAGGCTTTGTCTTTTAGGGAAGGAATAGCAACAAAAACAGGAGTCTGGCTTGGGATTTGAAATTGGATTCATTTTCCAACAGTTCAGGAAAGGAAGTTTGTAAGTCTGACTAGAATCTCATGTGTCAAAATAAATGCTTTTTGGAAAAACCATGATTGGCTTTTTTTTTTTAACTTTAACCCAACAGTAAGACAAATGGTATTATTCATAATAATATACATAGGGCAGCAGGACATAGAAATGTTAACGCCCATGCTGTAAAGATTCTGATTTTACTAAAGTGAATTTCAAAGTTAGTGAATAATAATTATAGCTAACAAGTACAGCACATTTATTATGTGGCAGGCTTATTGGCAAATACTTCAAATGTATTAATTTATGTGATCCTCATAATAAACTGGTGAGGTAGATGATCTCATTATTTTCTTTTTACACAAAAGAAAACTGAGGCACAGAGAGGGGAGGCAATTCATCCAAGTAAATAGTAGAAACAGGATTCAAACCAAAGCAGCCTAGCCTGAGAGCCTATGGTCTTAGCCATCGTTCACAATTGCTTCTCTATGAAGAAAGTAAAATAAGCGACTATCCAAACAACTTTGAGTTATCAGTTCTGTATAAAAAAGACAATCCAGGCACTTTAAGTATTGTCTCTCTGAAGTTGTTGCCCCAAACCTTAAGGCTTGCCACATTTTAGTTGAAGACACTATGGGTTCCTAACGATTACAGTTTGATAATGAGCGTAGCTTAGGGTTCAATTTGGTTTTCGGCTTCCAGGCTATTCCATATATAAAAGTAAAATGTTTTGCTATAGGATCAGCAGAAAAGCTAGAAATAGATAAAAAGATATAGAGCTGAAACTCCATTGCATTCTGCCAGAAAATGTCTAAGTACAGAGAAAATCCAGAATTGATCTGTGCAGCAGCATTTATTTTTGCCACCCAGTATTTCCCATTTCCTCCAGCCATGTTCCCAGATGTCCTTTGAGAAAGTGCCACTCCGCCCTCAGTTTGCGTTTGACCTACCAGACCCCAGGAGCAATCAGGTGATACAGGACTGAGCCAAGCAGCGCAGCTTATCCGCCTGACCTTAGGGATTGGTTCGAAGTTGGGCATGTGACCCAAGCACAGCCAATGAAACACCACAAGACTTTTGCTGGGAATGCTCCAAGGAAGAAGTGCTGCTCTAACCATTTTTGCCGCCACAAGGGGGTGACCTAGAGCGCACACAAGTCACTAGGCAGAGAGACTAAAACCTTGGGAACACAAGGTATGTGAAGGATTTAAAAGCCAGCCAGCCAAATGGCATCCTTGGAGCCCTTGGTGCAACCGTGTCCAAAATCAGTTAGACTTTCAATTATTGAGACACTTTAAGTCACTCCTGATGTTTTTAGAAAAAAATCTAAACTCGTTTGAGCTGGCTTACAACAAACAGAAAAAGGCTGGATGGACACAGCACTCAGCAATATGTGTACTTGAAGAACAGATGTTACATTTCTTCACCTTGTTCATAAACAAGCAAACCTGCCCTTTTCTAAGATTCCAAAATCCATAAACCTCTAAAAACCGAAACTCTCCTTGTAACTCATTTGGTGACAAATCACACACGACCTGCATGAGCACGAGGAGTCTTTGCTTATCCCAGTTTATGTCAGTATTTCTGCGTTTTGCTGCCGAACGATTAATGTCTGTGATTACAGGATGCTACACAGACCCTATCAAAAGTGTCATGCTGTATAAGATATAAATAGACAGATTTATCGTTCATAAATCTGAAAATACAAATTCTGAAGCTTCAAGGGATTCACATAAAAGCTAATGAATTTCTAGTCACGTGATAAATTGATTGAATAAATAAGTACTTAATCTCTGAATAGGATGGGACCTGAATTAGTTAATGACATTGTAAACCACAAGACGAAAGCATCCATCATACCAAAATTATATTGAAAGCAAAATTATGCTTGCATGCCAGACAATAAACATATATCAAATCAAACATCAGTTTGATAAACGTCAGGAAAAAGTGAAAATTCATAAGTTCAGGACATAAAGCAAAAAGAATTAAGTATTTTCAAGAATAGTAGCAAGAGAACAGAGAATCTGAAAAAAGAAGATAACTGTCTCCCTGGCTCAATTGCTCTCCTAACTATAAAACACTGATTGCAAGAGGTAGAAGAAATAAGATGCTGAGTGCATGAGGTCATGACATCGATTCAGTCTTGAAATTCATGTTCCATGTCCACATGGAATTTATTCTAAGTCCTCTTCCCCATGTTTTCACATTATAAATATAAAAAAATGTTATTTACTTTTTATTGACTTTGTAGTCTAGAAATCTATCGTGTTAGGCAGTATCAAAAAGAGTCCTGAAAACTAATTAAATATTACCCTCAAAGTAGCAAACACTGGCGGCCATGACTCATCTGCTTCCTTCTTTATATCCAGCACCTGTAACAATAGCTAGTATACAGCATGTACTTCATAAGTGCTTTGTTAATAAATGGTATCTTCTGATACTCTGCCGTCTGCCAACAGGGACAAGTTTACAGTGGGACAACTGACAGATGGAGGAGAAAAATTAAAGAAAGAAAAAGGCCTCCAGGGTAATGACTACCAACAACACAGAAAAAATCCTCCATGAAAAGAAAAGAAAACCTAAACGGGTGCAGCTAGAGGTCTATGTAACTTACTTAAAACACTGATAAATCACAGAGTAATCTTTAAATTTGGAGAAGACTCTTGAAATTTGAAAGAGGAATATACTTATGTTTATGTGTGTGTGTGTGTATATATATATATATATATATTATACGTGATATATTATACAGGGCGGCCACAAAGTTCATTGCACATGATTTTAAATTGCACACAAACTTTATGGCCACTCTGTATATTATTTATGTCATATATGATATACTTTGTCAGTGTTGTATATCATATATGACATATTTTATATATGATGCATATTAACATGATGTATATTTATGACATATTTTATAATATATTATAAAATATGAAATATATACAGTATATCATATATGTAAAAAAAAAAATGATATCAAGTATCTTACTATAGCGAAGAAATACTACAAGCCTAAAATGTGTCTAGCTCAAAATGGTCCTGGTCTGAAAAATACCAAATCATTGTCTTTCTATTAATAAAACTTCCAATGTCTAAACCACCAGGCTGTAAGAGCCCAGCAAGCTCCTCTCTCCTGCCACACCCAAGACGCTGCCAAGTTTTCCTACCTCCATGACACTGCTCAATCCAACCTATCTTTACCACGGGACTAGTCCTTGAATGTCTCCCCCACTCCAGTTTCCTCTCCAATCTTCCTTGCACATAATTGCCAGACTAGTTTTCTTTCTTTTTTTTTTTTTTTTGTAGAGACAAAGTCTCACTTTATCACCCCTTGGTAGAGTGCCGTGGCGTCACACAACTCGCAGCAACCTCCTGGGCTTAGGCGATTGTCTTGCTTCAGCCTCCCGGGTAGCTGGGACCACAGGTGCCCTCCACAACGCCCGGGTATTTTTTTGTTGCAGTTCCGCCGGGGCTGGGTTTGAACCCACCACCCTCGATATATGGGGCTGGCGCCCTACTGACTGAGCCACAGGTGCTGCCCCAGATTAGTTTTCGTAAAGAAAAGCTTTGATCCCATCACTGTTCAGAAGCTTCAATAGCTCCCCATGATCATCACATTATCTTGGTCTGCCTCCTGCCTCTCCGGCTGCCCCTTTCCAGTGTCCAGTACTGAAGCACGCTCCTCTTAAGCCTTGGTCACAGCCCCTTTTCTTATTCTATACTGTCCCCTGGCCTTCATTAATATCTAGATGTCAATGTATCTCATTATCTTTTTTAATTATAGAACTATGCATACCATAAAACTTAACCACTTTAAAATGTATGCTTTTAGGCCAGACGTGGTGGCTCACACCTGTAATTCTAGCAGGAGGATCATTTGAGCTCAGGAGTTTGAGATCAGCCTGAGCAAGAGCGAGTCTCTATCTCTACTAAAAATACAAAAACTAGCCAGGTGTGGTGGCAGGAGCCTGTAGCCCCAGCTACTCCAGAGGCCAAGGCAGGAGGATCACTTGGCCCAGCAGTATGAGGTTGCTGTGAATTAGGCTGAGGCCCTGGCACTCTAGCTGGGGAGATAGAGTGAGATGCTGTCTCAAAACTTAAATAAATAAAATAAAATGAAAAGTACATTTCAGCAGCATTGAGTACATTCACAATGCTATGCAACTATCACCAATATCCAATTTCAAAACTTTACCACCATCCGAAATGGAAAGCCCCATATCCACGCAGCAGCCACCCCTCCCGCTAGCCCCGGGGAAGCTCCAATCTGTGAAGCAGTCCACCCCCTACCCGCCAGGCCCCAGTAAGCACTAGTCTGCTCTGTCTCTTGCATTGCCTCTGGCCTGTCCGTGTAAATGGAATCTTACAGTTTGCCGCCTACAGCGTCTGGCTTCTTTAACTTAGCAGAATGTTTTCAAATTCCTCCGCGTTGTAACATGTATTCAGGGTCACATTTCTTTGTTTGATGGGACAATGTTCCATTTTACGTAAATACTACATTTTGTTTATTCATCCATCTGTTGCAGACATTGGGTTAAAAACCTTTTAATTACTGTGAATATTAGTTTTTGTTTAAATACCTGATTTCAATTCTTTGGGGAATATACCTAAGAGTTGAACTGCTTGATCATAACAGTATTCTTACTGAGGAACTGCCAAACCACTTTCCACAGCAACTGCACCATTTTATATTCCCACCAGTAATAAAAAAGGGTTCCAATTTCTTCATATCCTTATCAACACTTATCTTCTGTTTTGTTTTTTGTTTAATTATGGCTATACTAGTGGTATCTCATTGCAAAATCTCATTTTGCATTTGCAAAATGACTAATGATGTTGAAAATCTTTTCCTGTGCTTGTTAGCTATTTGTCTTCTTTGGAAAGAATGACTTTTTCTTTTTCTTTTTTTTTTTTTTTTGCGCATTTCTGAAATGACTTGTTCTTGTTAACTTGTAGAGTGGTGAGAGTGTTTTATTTGCTTGTGGTTTTTTTGGAGAGTTGTAAGAGATTTTTAAAAATATATTCTGGATATCAGATCCTTATTATATAATTTGGAAGTATTTTCTCTCACACTGTGGGTTGTCTTTTCATTCTCTTAATAGTGTCCTTTGATATCCATGTTTTTACCTTTGACAAACCCAAATTATCTGCTGTTGTTGTTGCTTGTGCTTTGGGTGCCATATTTAAGAAACCATTGCCAAATCCAAGGTCATGAATATTTGCCCCAGTTTTCTTCTAATAGTTTTAAATTTTGGTCATTTGACTTCTCATTTTGAGTTTTTTATGGTGTGAAATAGCAGTCTAGCTTCATTTACTGGCATACTGATGTCCACTTGTCCCAGCACCATTTGTTGAAAAGACTCTCTCTTCTCCTCCCCCATTGAATGGTCTTGGCACCTTGCAACAATTCAGTTTACTATAAAGGTATGGAAAAACCTCATTACCTCTGACAAACACTTCTGTTCTAAGCTCAAGACTCACATGTATCCAGCAGGCCATTCAGCCTTTCCCATCTCAACCTCTTCCTCCTCTTCAACCTCTCCAAACATGTTCATACTCCATTGTTTTTTCTGAACAACATAATTCATCTAGTTGTGGAAGCTAGAAACACCCCTTCTCCTCCACTCTCCATATTTGATTCCTATCAACTGAATCTCCATAAATTATCTTGAATCTGTCCAATTTTCTCGAGCTCCTCTGCCATCCCTAGATCAGGTTACTGTAGTCTACCCTCTGTACCATTAAAATAGTCTCCTAACTAGAGTCATCTCCCTGGGTCTGTTGCGTCATTCTTTTATTTTGCAGGGAAATTTTTACAAAGATGAATTAAATTCTCCCTCACCCCACCCCTTCATCCCTTCCTCAAACCCCCATCTTGTCCAAAATTTTTCAATGTCTTCCAATTACTGTAGGCTAAAGACCAAATTTGCAATGGTAGTAGGCAAGGCTCTGCAAGACCTATGACCTTCCCCTCTGGCCTGATCACATGCCAGTCTTTACTCTTCAGCTGGGTAACTCCTACTCAATTTTCAGGTCTCAGTCCAAATGTCACTTATTCAAGTGACTCTGCTAAATCACATCTCCTTGCTAATAATTATTATACATGCAGCACATGCTTTATTTTTAATATGGCTTTTCCTATTAAGACACTTTTAAATGATATAGCTGTTGGGTTATTTGATTTTAATCTGCTCCCCTCTAAGTTCAAATCTCCACGAGGTACACACTTTCTAGCCTGGAAAAATTCAAGACCCTTTATGATAGGAACTTTCTAGTTTTATTCACAACCATTCTCCTTCACATTCCCACCCTTAACTTCTGATAAAAATCCTATAAAATTCTACTGTTGTATTTTGTTCATGTTGTTGTGTACCTGATTCCTCTTCTTTTTTCCTGTAATTATCTTGTTTTTGTTTTGTTTTTTTTTTTTTATAGAGACAGAGTCTCACTCTATTGCCCTCAGTAGAGTGCTGTGGAGTCACAGCTCGCAGCAACCTCCAACTCCTGGGCTTAGGCAAGTCTCTTGCCTCCGCCTCCCATGTAGCTGGGACTACAGGCACCCGCCACAGCATCTAGCTAATTTTTGATGCAGTTCAGCCGGGGCCGGGTTTGAACCCGCAGCCCTCAGTATATGGGGCCGGCGCCCTACTCGCTGAGCCACAGGCACCGCCCTTCCTGTAATTATCTTGTTATTGCACTAGCCCATTCTCTTTTAACCATCATTCATTTAAATTTAATTTATGGAATACCTGCTATGTACCAAGTCTTGTGTGAAGATACAGAACAAAGCCAGGCTTGATTTCTAATTCAAAGGAAGCAGGGAAACAAGTCTATAAACAGATAACTAAAAACCCAGATAACAGTTGAAATAAAAATATCAGGTGATGATTCTCTGCCTGAGAAAGTGAGCAAAGGCTCCAATACAGAATGTGTCATTTTGGCTAGGTTCTGAAACAAAAGAATGGGAAAGGAGAAGTTATTAGATATAAGCAATGTTAAGTTATGATAAAACATGTCCCCAAACTTGTTTGAGGAGCAGCAAGTGGTCCAAAAATGCCTAGCACATTGGGCTTTCGCAGAGAGTGAGACTGAAAGGTCGGAGGTCTGAGTAAAAGTCTATGCCACTATCTCTTAGACATGACAGGTTGAGCCTCAGTCAACTGTCCTTTCTAATCAAATGTTAGTGCATTGCGAGATAAGATGCAATGTAATGTAACACTATGGTGGATAGATCCTAGGGTGGTCCCTATGAATCCTAGTCCCTAATGTTCATGACTTCCCTTGATTTTGGCTGGAACCTGTATCTTACTCCTAGCCAAAACAATATGGTAGAAGTGAAGGAATCTCACTAATGCAATTAAAGCTCTAAATCAGTTGTTTTTGACTAATTTTAAGGGAGATTATTTTGGAGGGAAGGCTGATTATTCAGGTGAAAGTCCTCAAAAGAAGGACTGGACCCTCCCCCAAACAAGAAACTCTGCTTGCAAGCTTGGTGAGAGGGCCAGCCATGTTGGAGAAGCCCAGTGGCAAGGAACTTTAAGCAGCCCCCAGATGACAGCCTGCAAAAAGCCAGGGCCCTCGGTCCTGTAGTCACAAGGAGATGAATTCTGCCAAGAACCTGAATAAACTTGGAAATTAACTCGTCCTCAGTCAAGCCTGCAGATGAAGCTCTGGCCGACACTTTAATTGTAGCCCTGTAGACAGTGAACAAAGAACCCAGTTAAGCCATCCCAGACTCTTAATCTAGAGAAGACTGTTAGTCGTTTGAAGCTGCTACATTTTTGATGACTTGTTATGCAGAAATAAAAGACTAATATAGACTTTAAGCTAGATGTTTTTAATGTTGTTGCATGTCTTTTACATTTTTTGCCAAAATGACTTACATGTCTAACCCTTTGGATATGTGACTGACAGAAAACACTAGTTAGAGCAAACTTTAAATGTGTTTCCAGCCAACTGCTCACTAATGCAAAGTGACAATACAATGCTTCACTTTGATGTACACAGTGGGATAGGCAACGTTTTTATTTATTTGTTTGTTTATTTATGTTTAGTTGCTAAGACTCTTATTCTTAGCAGGTCTTTTTTCCGGGGGGGGGGGGGGGCGTTAATTAACCAAAATTTATTAATTGAGATAAA
>CAUYRH010090091.1:0-24517 GCA_963574655.1 Perodicticus potto
TTTTTTTAGACAGAGCCTCAAGCTATCACCCTGGGTAGAATGCTATGGCATCACAGCTCACAGCAACCTCCAATTCCTGGGCTCAAGCGAGTCTCTTGCCTCCGCCTCCCAAGTAGCTGGGACTACAGGCGCCCGCCACAAGGCCCGGCCGTTTTTTGGTTGCAGCCGTCATTGTTGTTTGGCGGACCCAGGCTGGATTCGAACCTGCCAGCTCAGGTGTAGGTGGCTGGCGCCTTAGCCAGTAGAGCCACAGGCACCGAGCCAAAGAGTTGGATATTTCTGCTTGCTTACCTTTCCTCACCCTTGCCTGTGCCCCAGGCCCCCCAACCATGATGAAATATAGAGACTGACATCCTTGCCCTTTGACTTTGCTTAGGGTGAGCCAATGGGGGACACTGATTTTTCCCATCAGTGCCTAGTTAGTCCAGTTCCCAGTTTCTCCATGTCCTAGTTAGACTCTGGGTTGGGTGTGGCTGGGTTTGGCCAGCTTGGTCGGGGAGCCCTCCCCTGCAGCTTGTCCTGTGTCCAGGTCCCAGCCGTGGCTTTCTCCTCTTGCTCCCTCTGGCCTAACATAGAAAAGAGTCTTAGTAGGTGCCAGCCAGAGAGTGTGCCAATAGCCTTTGCTTGGGGTAGAATGAAGTTTTGTGGGTCATGAGGCATATATAATTTTGAGAGCTTTCTTTAAGTGAAAGAACACAAAATTCTAGATTACAGATTTAGGGTCAGAGCCTTGGAAGAGGCTATGTCAGTGGTTCTCAACCTTCCTCATGCCTCCTAATGCCGCGACCCTTTAATACAGTTCCTTGTGTTCTGGTGACCCCCAACCATAAAATTATTTTCATTGCTACTTCATAACCATAATCTTGCTACTGTTATGAATCATAAGGTAATTATCTGATATACAGGATGTATTTTCATTGTTACAAAGGGGTCGCGACCCACAGGTTGAGAACCACTGGGCTATATGAAGAAGCCTGAAGCTGGAGCTTTTAAAGCCCCCCTTAGTTTCCTGAAAGCCTTGCCAATATTTTGTAAATAGTCCTGATTACTCTCCCCAGTTACTCAGAGCATGCTAGGTGTTTCCCGTACTGGGATCATGACTAATAGCTACTGTGCACCTACCTATAAATAATCAATAACCCAGCATGTTTCTCAACCGGTCTCCCTAACATTTTCTTTTTCTCACAAAGACAACAGTCATTGTGGTGGGTGCCTGTAGTCCCAGCTTCTTGGGAGTCTGTGGCAAAAGAATCATTTAAGCCCAAGAGTTTGAGGTTGCTGTGAGCTGTGACGCTACAGCACTCTACTTTGGGCGACATAGTGAAAAAAAAAAAAAAGACAGCAATCATTTGAAGTTATAATTGTAGTCTTAAAAAAATAAGGCTTTATTTGCTAGAGTATGATTTATGTACCACTTTTATGAATGTACTGACCACAGAGAGCACATTACTTCTGTGTGCCATGCTTATTCCTAGGCCATGTGATACAGTGAGAAATACAGCCCATGAACCTTCTATTTTCTGGAGTTCTGTGTGCCAGCAAAATTAATTAACTTAAAATTAATTCATTTTGTAGTTGAGATGTATAGGATTATATATCTCATGAGGTTTTTTTTCCCCCTTATGAAGAATATGTAACTAAAAGGAGATATAGGAGTTTGAAATTTGTAGCAGAAGTATATTATCCTACCTCCCGGTTTATATATCCAGATTCACATAATCAAATTACTGACTAGTTAGTTCCTAATTGGAAGGAAGTTTAGCCAAACTGGAAAATGGAAATGTGTTCAATCATGAAGTAGTCAAATTAGTTCCTTTTTTATTGACTCAGAACCAGAAAAGCACCTACTTTAATTATGCAATTTAAAATGAATGACTTGCATAATAACTCATGTCAAAGATCAAGAACCATTACTTTAAAACACTAAAAAAAAATCAGCGAGACTTCAAATCTAAGTACAGAAGAACCAAAGACTAAAGTTGAGTTAGGTCATCATGTGTAAATAATATGAGGGAGTTAGGACATACATTAGGGAGGGGAAGGTGGAGTGGCCCTGGAGACACTGACACAGCCTTCCCGCCCTTCCAGAGTCACATCCAGCAGCCAGTCGGGTCCCTGGAGGGTGATTGAGACTGGGAAGGGAGAAAGAAGCCAGAAAAGAGGAAGGGGCATCTCCAACGCAGCACTACTGACTCTAGGCTGCCTCAGAGACTTCCAGTGACCTTGAGACCTCAGTTTAACCACATTTAAAGTGTAGACTTAAGGGCGGCACCTGTGGCTCAAAGGAGTAGGGCACCAGCCCCATATGCCAGAGATGGTGGGTTCAAACCCAGCCCCGGCCCCCAAAAAAAAAAAAAGTGTGGACTTAAAAATAGTGTATTTATTTCTGGAAAACGGAACAATCTTTATCTTTCTGATTAATATATACTGCCCCCCAATTTCTCCATTTTCCATAGTTTATAGTAAGAGTTGTTGACTTTCTAGCAATACTTTTCAAATTGGGGGTGGCGCCTGTGGCTTAGAGGAGTAGGGCGCTGGCCTCATATGCCGGAGGTGGTGGGTTCAAACCCAGCCCCGGCCAAAAACGGCAAAACAAACAAACAAAAAACAAAACAAAAAAATCACAAAACTGCTTTTCAAATTAAGAAGCAGATTGCATGGTTTTGTGAGAGTACTCAGGACTATTACTAAACAGGGATCAAGTCATTTATCCCCTCAAAACCTGAGCACTTGTCACACAAGAGTATTGAGAACTTTATGTGAAATGATACACATGAACATGCTTTGAGCAGTACAAAGTGGCCTATGACAGTGCAGGCTGGCATTATTAATAGTCTGATGTTTTGCTGATGTTTCATAGCCCAAGTTAAAATTATAGAAGCTAAATAAATAAGAGGAATTTATAGTTCTCAGTTGATCAGATAGAAATAATAAACAGCAGCTGCAACAGATTCAGTTTCGTGTCAGAATTAACATGTCTACAGAACTTGGCACTATCTTTAATGAGTCGTGGCTAAAATAAAGAAAACAAATAGATGTCTAGTCTTTTTTAACTTTTTTTTTCCAGATCCTTTATATAGAAGATATGCAATTAGGTTGGGTGCAGAGGAGGCTCCCTCCTGTAATCCTAGCACTTTGGAAGGCCACGGTGTGAGGACTGCTTGAGGCCAGAAGTTCAAAGCCAGCCTGACCAAGAGTGAGATCCTATCTCTACAAAAATTAGAAAAAATGAGCTGAGTGTAGAGGCATGCCCCTGTAGGTCCAGCTACTTGGGAGGCTGAGGGCAAAGGATCGTTCCAGCCCATTAGTTTGAGGTTGAAATGAGCTATGATGATACCAGTGTTCTCTGTCCCAGGAGAGAAAGAGAAGGAGAAAGGGAAGAAGAAGAGGAAATGCAATGAGGTAGAATGATCAAACACTTTTGCATCACCCTGTGTAAAATTGCACTCTCACTTTCTATAACCTTATCCTCCTTTATTTTTTATTCATTTATTTTTTTTTTTTGAGACAGAGCCTCAAGCTGTCACCCTGGATAGAGTGCTGTTGCATCACAGCTCACAGCAACCTCCAACTCCCGGACTCAAGCGATTCTCCTGCCTCCACCTCCCAAGTAACCGGGATTACAGGCACCCACCACGCCTGGCTATTTTTTGGTTGCAGCCGTCGTTGTTTGGCAGGCCCGGGCTGGATTCGAACCCGCCAGCTCAGGTGTACGTGGCTGGCACCTTAGCCCGTTGAGCCACAGGTGCCGAGCCTCCTCCTTTATTTTTCATCATAGCACTTATCATTAGCTGAACAGTACTGCATATTTATTTGTATACTTCTTTGTGGTCTGTCTCTTCTTACAGAATGTAAGCTTCAGGAGGAAAAGAATGCTGTATCCCTAACCCTTGATCAATCCTTGGTAACAGTAGGCACTCATATTTAGTAAATGAATGTGTTAACCACATTTTCCAGAAATCCTTTACTCTCCAACCTATTAACAAGCAAGAGCCAGACAGCAGTGTAGCATGGAACGGCCAGTGGTTTGGGGAGTAATCATTTATCACAGATCCGAGTAAGCAATTCTTCTTCAGGAGCAAAGGTCTGTCTCTAGCCTTGGTCTCTTTCTCAAAGGATTCCCACAAAATCCAGTTTCTGAAATACCCCTTTGGATTATGTTAAGGATAAAATGTTTGTAAAACTCCTAATACTATGTACAATCTCTCAAGAACAGACAGTGAATGGAAAAGGAACCCATAAAAGAAATACATAGTTGACCCCCAAAGCACAGGCAATAAAAGCAAACGCAGACAAATGGACAAAGGAGATTCTATCAAACTAAAAAGCTTTTGCACAGCAAAGGAAACAACAGAGTGAAGAGACAACACACAGATAGGGAAGCAATATTTGCGAATATTGCTTAGATAAGGGTTAATTTCTAAAATACAGGTATATAAGAAATGCAGACAACTTAATAGCAAGACAACAATAGCTCTATATACAAATGCACAAAGCCCTGAATAAACATTTCTCAAAAGAAGACATACAAATGGCCAACAGATTTGTGAAAGAAAAATGCTCAATATTACTAATGATCAGGGAAGTGAACATTAAAATCACCATGAGCCATCACCTCAACCTGCTAGAATGGCTATCATCGAAAAGACGAAGGATAAGTGTTAGTGCGGATGTAGAGAAAAAGAACTCTTATACACTGTTGGTGGGAATATAAATTAATACAGCCATTATGGAGAACAGAATGGATGTTCCTCAAGCAAGAAAAAAGAGAATTACCATACGATCCAGCAATCCCATTATGGGATATGTACCCAAAGAAAATGAAATCAGTATATCAAAGAGATATTTGCACTCCCATGTTTATCAGAGGTCTATTCACAATAGTTAAGATATGGAATCAACCTTTGTGTCCATCGATGGATAAGTGGATAAAGAAAATGTGATACAGCCTGGCAGCACCTGTGGCTCATCGAGTAGGGTGCTGGCCCCATATACTGAAGGTGGCAGGTTCAAACCCGGCCTCGGCTGAACTGCAAAACAGAAAAATAGCCAGGTATTGTGGCGGGCGCCTGTAGTCCCAGCTACTCGGGAGGCTGAGGCAAGAGAATTACCTAAGCCCAGGAGTTGGAGGTTGCTGTGAGCTGTGTGACGCCACGGCACTCTACCAAGGGTGATAAAGTGAGACTCTGTCTCTACGAAAAAAAAAAAGAAAAGAAAATGTGATACATATACACAATAGGATATTATTCAGCCTTAAAAAAGAAGGAAATCCTGTCATTTGCAGCAACTGAAGTGAGCCTGCAGGACATAACGCTACATTTAAAAAGGCACAGAAAGACAAATATCACACAATCTTACTCATATTTGGAGTCTAAAAAAGTCAAATATACAGAAGTAGAGAACAGAATAGTCGTTACCAGAGACCAGGGGTAGGAGGAAGGTTGGGGGGATATTGACCATAAGGCACAAAATTTCAGTTAGGAAGAAAAATTGTTATCTATCTATTGCACAGCATGGTGACCATAATCAATTATAATGTTTTGTTTATTTCAAAATTGCTAAAAGATGGCTTGGCACCTGTAGCTCAAGCAGCTAAGGCACCAGCCACATACTCCAGAGCTAGCAGGTTCGAATCCAGCCTGGGCCTGCCAAACAAAATGACAACTATAACCAAAAAAAACCATAGCTGGACGTTGTAACTAGCGCCTGTAGTCCCAGCTACTTGGGAGGCTGAGGCAAGAGAATTGCTTAAGCCCAGGAGTTGGAGGTTGCCATGAGCTGTGATGCTACGGCACTGTACTCAGGGCGACAGCTCGAGGCTCTGTCTCAAAAAAAAAAAAAAAAATTGCTAAAAGAATAGATCTGAAATATTCTCATTCCAAAAAGTAAGTATCTAAGGTGATAACAGCTGAATACAATAAGTCTACAATGTATACACATACCAAGACATCACATTATAATCTACAAATATATATAATTATTTATCAATTAACATATTAAATTTAAAATAAATAAAATCCAAAATATATACACAAAGAAATGCATATTCACATTTGAAAATCAGAATATTTATAACTACAATCAAAGAAACATACATTATCCTTAATTTTTCCATCCCTATACACCATTATTACTATTTTTTCTTCCTGACTTTTTTTTTCAGGGGATTAAACAATATTATTTTGTATATGCTATTCGGCATATTGTTCTTTCACTGAATTCATGCCAATAAATTTACTTCTATATTAACATTTTTTGACGGTTGCATTGAATTCCAGCATGCAGATGTACCACAATTGCCATAGATATTCACTGATGTTATTTTTGATGCACTGCAGGCTGCAGAAAATGTTTGTAGCTTATCTCTATACATATCCTTAATTATTTCCATGGGACATACTCCTAATGGATTTCAGTCATAAGCCTGAAAGACACAATCCCAACTGTCATATTCTCAACTATTGACATTCTGAAAGATCCGAATCGATATTCAACATTCAGGATTATGATGATGTTTCTTGGGATTCTGATCCAAACCTAATCCGAGAGACAACAGGAGACTTAAGAGGTGACAACAATATTCTATGTAAGTCTTTTGTTTGTTTATTTTTTTAGATGCCCAGGGCTGGTACATGTCGCCGGCGCCCTATCCACTTAGCTACAGGGACTGCCCCACAATATTCTATTTCTTGACCTGTGTCTACTTATATAGGTGCTTGCCTTACCTTAATCGTCATTCTCTACATTTATTTTTTATACACTTTTCTCATACAAGCTATGCTTCCCAATAACGATATAACATGCATGTCTTTGGTTTCTAATGTCATTGAAGCCATATTATAAGACCAAAGTTTTGAGACAGACTGTGTTGTCCATTATTTCACTTCCGAGAAACGCAGTCCACAGCGTCCTTTCTGATTCACCCGTGCAAGTCTCAACGTGCTCAGTTTATCGGAGTTGCTGGGAGGACTTCATTTACTTACCTGTGCAGATTTCACATTTCTCAATTTTTGTGTATCTCAGAACTTTCGTAATGACCCGCATACTTATTGGCCTTGCCTTTTTCCTCTTTTATGATTCATTTCGGCTACTATTTCTTAAGAACCTACAGGTGCCAGGCACTTCATAACAGTCCTGTGACATGGGAATTGTCAGCTCCTTTCACATTTGAGAAAAGGGCCATGTGAGAGGTGACGTGCCCAAGGTCACACATCGCTGTTGGGACTAGAAGATGCATGGCAAGGTTCGTGCTGTTTCTCCCCTTCCCCTTCCTGTTCTGATCTTTTTGACGGGTACACATGAACAGGGAAGGACACAGAAAGACGAGAAGCAGAGCCTGCTGCTAAGGCGGGTGGGGGAGGGGAAGAGTTGTAAGGACAGGAAATGGACCTGAGGCCAAGGAGGAAGGGCTGTGAGGGCGGCGGGAGAGCCTGCATTGGAACTGCCCCGCTGGGGGCAATTCACACTTTCACTCATTGGAGCCTCTAAAGTTATCCTCAGAAGGGTTTCCATTCAACATCTAGTCTCCTTTTCTACTCCCTAGAGCTACTGCCCGGTCACTCACTTCCTTTCTACCCTAGGAAGACCAGTCTGATTTCCCCTGCTACAGAATTTGCTCTTACTCTTTGCTGCTCCATTAGACTCTGGCTTTGAGCTGGTGGGATGGGCTGGGAAGGGGGAAGATTGATTAGGACTATGTGTGTGTCAGGAGCAGGCAGACTGTGACAAATCTGCTGCTCTTTCGGTTTTGAGAAGTGAAACATTTCATCACTTTCACCACTGTGTTCCTGGCAGGCAGCATGAGCCTCAGATGCCGTCTCTGCCTCAGCTTGTGCGTCTGGATTGCAGTTTGCAAACACCACTCCTGTACAGGCTTGAGGTGGACGAGCCTGTGCGCCAGGCTTTCCTGCACTGCCCTAGTCCTGATTACGCCTGGAGACACCGACAGCAGGTTCCTGCCTATTCCAACACTTTGAATTAACATCGAACGTCTCTCACTGGCCACTACGCTATAGTACCTGCAGCTTTTTCCGTGTGCCTTTACCCCATAGTACAGAGAAACCCAAGGGGGAAACAACCTTCCAAATACCATATGGTCAATATACTGTAGTTAAATTAATCTGCCTGTACATTTTTAGATATTTACAACGAGGCTATAATAACATGGTTGATCAAAATATCAGGAATTTCACATTTTACTTATCAAACTTATAATTCTTTTTGAAGGTTCATACTCATTCTCCTCTTAAACCTGGGTGATGTTTGTTTGATTTAATTTGGCAAATTATTTCAAAAAGGCATTTTAAAAAATGAAACACCAGGTATTAATTCTGAAGATTTCTAGGGGAAGATTAAGAGCTTATGCCTTAGTGGAAAGACTATTTGTCAGTATAGTTATTTAGCCATTATGCCTTGACGGGGAAGTGTTAAGAATTAAAGAAATAATAAAAATTAAAAAATAAATAAAGGAAAAACATTTTTTTAAAAGTGGAGAAACAAAAAGAATTAAAGAAATAGCAAAGGAAATGGAGGCAATAATCCCCAGCACTTAACTCAGAGCTTTATATTCACACTGCTATGCTCAAACTAGTGAAGCAAGGTTTAATAGATCTTATATAACCTTTTTTTTCTTAAAAGTTCACAAGATTTGGGAGGGGGAGGTTGGGGTGGAGGGAGGGTGATTGGTGGGACCACACCTATGGTGCATCTTAGAAGGTACAGGCGAAACTTACTAAATGCAGAATACAAATGTCTTCATATAATAACTAGAGAAATGCCATGAAGGCTATGTTAAACAGTTTGATGAAAACATTTCAGATTGTATATGAAACCAGCACATTGTACCCCTTGATTGCACTAATGTACACAGCTATGATTTAATAAGAAGAAAAAAAAAGTTCACAGGATTACTTTTTTCTTATAACTTTTTTAAATCTCCACTACTGCATGATAGGGTTGTAAGAAGCTGAGTTTCTCCCATAAGATTTCTGGGTCCTAATAAAATCTCATTTGGGGAAAGGATGTGCAACACATAATAAGTTGTTATGGGAATGGGCTGGTGAAGGCAGAAGGCAGCCAACGCCCACTGGAGAATGCATTTGAAAGATAACCTACATTTTTAGAAAACTGTGTAATAAAGCCAGAAAAATGAAAATTAATCCTTACTCTCAAAACAATATTTCCCCATCAGTTTTTTTCCAAGGGGCTGAAAAACAGTTTGCTTTTGATATATGAAAAAGGGGAGGGGAGAAGAGATACTTTTTAACTCAAGGAAAAAAAGGATTCACTAAATTCTTTCTAATATACTCAGCAACAGGTCTACAAACAGAGATTACCAGAAAGGCTGATGGAACTAACTCAAATATATTTAACAAGTGGAGCTTGTTAATAATTACCCGCAATACAGTAGGATCTCCATAGTTGACCACCTCACTACACTGACCACCTCCTTAAGTTGACCTAATTTTCATAGGCCAGACACGCACCACAGTAGGCCAAGGTCCTTGTGCTGACCATCTTCATACATCGACCAGTTTGTTACAGTCCCTTGGGTGGGGTCAACTCAGAGGTTCTACAGTATTTCAAAGAATGTAGAGAAGAACAGACAGCAGCAGAAAACATACTGGACAATTTCATTTCTATTCAGGCCAAAGTCTCTAGGGGTACTAAGCCTTCCATTATCATCCTTCTAGTCAAAATTGCTTAAGACTTTTAAGCCCAAAGATTTGCTAGATCTAGACAATAAGCCACTGTCAAGTTAACTGCTGTTATTAATATAATACTAAGTCCAGAACAAAGTCTTAGGTGATAAGGAGATAACAAAACTTCAGTTAGTTTCTTACCATGATGTTGCTTCTTTTTTGCTTTTT
The DNA here is from genome assembly GCA_963574655.1 of Perodicticus potto. Taxonomy (NCBI): domain Eukaryota; kingdom Metazoa; phylum Chordata; class Mammalia; order Primates; family Lorisidae; genus Perodicticus; species Perodicticus potto. The sequence continues at coordinate 9,870 of CAUYRH010090091.1, forward strand.
ATAGACACACCAAGAGAATGGGGGAGATAAAATGCAGCTGTTTGTGTATTAGCATATCAATCTTCTTCTCAGAAGAGCTTGTCTTGTCCCCCTCCTTCCAGCAGACCTTGTAAACTCTCACCTTCAGCAACGCTGCTCTCTCCCAGAGCCAGAGCAGAATGACAGACAACTGACTGTATGTGAAAAACACATTTAATAAGGGTGTGTTCCATTCAAAAGTTGAAGGGTTAAAGGGGTGTGCCCTTTCTGGGTGTGACACCAAAGCAAAATTGCCAAAAAGACAACAGAGCAAGGAGTAGGTAGTTTGGAGAAAGTTGCCCTGCATACATTAAATTACATGAAAAACTTGACTACAGGTAGAAAGGAAGCAGGTAGAGAAAAATGGAAATGTTAGCTTTGATAGTCCTTCTTTGGTAAACAAGATCAATTTTCTTTAATTCTGAATTTTTGTTTACTTTGTTTTAATTCCAGCTTTATTTGCTTACATTTTTTTTTTTACAAAGGTGTAAATTATATGCTACAAACTATGTCTCATGGTACCATTACAAAATAATGTCTGCAAGCATGCAACGTAATAGAAATTGTCAAAAATTATGTCCACTTCATTAATACTTAAATAATTGACACCTGTATTAACCAACAAATAAAATTAAATAATTAGAAATTGCCATAACATTTACTCCAATAGTTTTTAGTTTATATATGTCTTATCTGAAGTTGTCACTATTTAGTAACAAATTCCATTTTTCAACAAAATAGTTACATTACTATTACAACTCTTGATTATTTATTTTTATTTTTAAGGTATATAAATTTTATGAGGCTGGGCACAGTGGCTCATGCCTGTAACACTAGCACTCTGGGAGTCTAAGGCAGGTGGATGGCTTGAGCTCAGGAGTTCAAGACCAGCCTGAGCAAGAGCAAAACCCCATCTGTACTAAAGTAGAAAAAAATTAGCTGGGCGGGGTGGTAGGAGCCATAGTCCCAAGTACTCAGGAGATGGAGCTTGAGGCAAGGGGATCACTTGAGCCCAAGAGTTTGAGGTTGCTGTGAGTTAGAACACAATGACATTCAACCAAGGGCAATACAGTGAGTCTCCAAAAAAAAAAAAAGAAAAGGAATATAAACCTTGAAAAAAATTCTCTATTATTTCTTTCATCATTACCACCACTATTAGAAATATTTATTAAGTACTTACTGGCTCATGTCAATGTATTGATGATAGTGAGTATATGTCTGAGGTGGTATTTTTTTTTTTTCATTTAATTGTGGTACAAAGTACATAACATAAAATTTACCATCTTAGCCATTGTTTAAGTGTGCTATTATTTTTAAGCCATTTCCACAGTGTTAACTGTATTCACATTGTTGTGCAACAGATCTCTCGAACTTACACATATTATGAAATTCTATACCCACTGAGCAACTCCCCATTCCCTTCTGCCCCCAGCCCCTGGCAAGCACCATCCTACTGTCTTGTTTCTGGAGTTGGACTACTTTAGGTATCTAAGTGGAATCACACCACGTTTGCTTGATATGACTGACTTATTTCATTTAGCAAAATGTCTTCAAGGTTCATCCTTATTGTAGCCTGTGACAAGATTTCTCTTTTTTAAGGCTGAAAAATATTCCATTGTATGTATATACCATGTTTTCTTTATCCATTCATCTGTTGATGGACATTTAGGTTGGTTTTATCTCTTGGGTGTCATGAATAATGCTGCAAAGAACATGGGTGTGTAACTATCTCTTTGAGAGCCTACTCTCAATGCTGTTGAGTACATACCCAGAAGTGGGATTGCTGGAGCATATGGTAGTTCTATTTTCACTTTTTAAAGGAATTTGACCTACTATTTTCTGTACTACCTGCACCACTTTATGCTCCTAGCAGGGGTGCATAAAGTTCCAGTTTCTCAACATCTTGATAAACACTTTTGGTTCTAATTTTTTTTTTTTGACAGTGGCCATCCTCATGGATGTGAGGAGATATCTAATTGTGGCTTTCATTTGCATTTCTTTGATGATTAGTGACTACGCATCTTTTTATATGCTTCTTGGCCGTTGAGAAATCTTCTTTGGAGAAATGTCTATTTAAGACTTTTGCCCACTTTTCAAAAGGTTATTTGGAGAGTTTTGTTTGTTTTCGAGAAGGGTGCTATTCCTAAGAAAAGTTACAAGAAGTACAAGACTAATATAAAACCTATATTACAAACTTCTCTAGGTTTGGCAAAAAAACAATTCACTTTCTCCTGGTCCAAACTTAGCTGTAATTTCCTCTGTAATAGTCTGTGTAAAAAGAAAAAAATTGAATAGATTAAGAGTTAAACTTTCCCAAAAGTAAAAAGAAAAAAATCTTAGAAGAGCACTTAAAAAATAGAAAAAGGGGTTCGGCGCCTGTGGCTCAACGGGCTAAGGCGCCAGCCACGTACACCTGAGTTGGCGGGTTCGAATCTAGCCTGGGCCTGCCAAACAACAATGATGGCTGCAACCAAAAAAAAAAAAAATGGCCGGGCGTTGTAGCGGGTACCTGTAGTCACAGCTACTTGGGAGGCAGAGGCAAGAGACTCGCTTGAGCCCAGGAATTGGAGGTTGCTATGAGCTGTGATGCCACAGCACTCTATCCAGGGTGATAGCTTGAGGCTCTGTCTCAAAAAAAAAAAAAAATAGAAAAAGGAGCTCAGCACCCATAGCATAGTGGTTACCCAGTGCCCGCCACATACACCAAGGCTGTCAGGTTCAAACCCAGCCTGGGCCAGCTAAGCAACAATGACAACTGCAACAGAGAAATAACCAGGCTTTGTGGTGGGCACCTATAGTCCCAGCTATTTGGAAGGCCGAGGCAAGAGAATTGCTTAAGCCCAAGAGTTTGAGGTTGCTGTGACCTGTGATGCCACAGCATTCTACCTGGGGTGACATAGTGAGACTCTGTCTCAAAAAAAATAAATAAATAAAAATAGAAAACGGTTTACTTATAAAAACTTTTAATAGTGTTTGCTAACCATAACTTTATTTACAGAATGTCACACTCATGGTTACACAAGAGCTCTCCTGCTTTATCTATTTATTCAACGAGCATTTATTAGTTGCCAGCTCTGGGTCAGTCTCTGCAGATTCAGGGATTAAAAGACATAGTCTCTCATATCAAAAAACTGAGTATGGGGGTAAAAGGGAAGGAAGGAGGACAGATGTGTGGAAACAACACAAGGGAACTTTGTTATTTAGTGGTATATGTAGAATGTGTGGGCATGTGATGATAGCTATCATTCAGGAACGGCCTGTTAGAAAAAGCAGTGCTTTGTTAGAGGGTGGCTTTTGAATTAATACTTAAAATTAATGCCCTAGCTCACTAGACTCACTCTTCTTTCTTTTCTTTCTTTCTCCTCTTCATTCTTTCTTTCTACAGAAATATTATCTGATAGCAGATTACACTCTTATAATTGACCATTAATCAATTATTAGTATAATTAATAATTCTAAGAGCCTTATCTGCTACCTGATTATATTAATAATCAATTCTGCATCAATCACTTATATTGAAAACATTTATGTGGTACTATGGCTATACAAGTACTGGACGATATAATCTGAAAGTAAGAATTCCTCTATTAATCAGGACTGTACAGAAAAGACAGGAAGCAATTAGTACCTTCAATGTAGTATCTATTATGTACTCACTCTACCAGGGATAGAAATATGTGACTTATTTTGACTTCCAGAAGGTTATAAGCTTGTCTATAAAACAGGTGGGCATATAATTAAGTGCTGAAGGTTGTAGTAGAGACACCTGTAATGCTTTAAAAGTTCAAAGAGGAGGAGCTCAGCCAGAAGACCACAGGAGGAACAGGCCTGGCCTTGAAGGATACATTTAACAAGACAAGGGTCAAGGAGAGGCAGGTGAGGAGAACAGCATGAAGAAAGGGCAACCAGATGGCAACAGGCACAGGGGCCTAACTAGAGTTATGGGGTACGACGAAGGTCAGTGGAATGAATAAGTGGAAGTTTGAATAAGTCTGATTGATGTCATTTAGGGAAGACCTTGAAAGGTGAATCAAGGAGGTTAGGTGTGATGTCTTGGGAAATATGAAACCTTTGCATGTTTCTGAGCAGGAAGATAAGACTTTAGGGGCCCAGCTGAATGGGAACCTAGAGTCACCAGTTATGGAGGGAAGAAAAGCAAAGCCTGAGGGAAAGCAGGCACTGAAAGAGACAGATTAATCCAAAGGAATGCCATGGAGGCCTAGGAAAGCACAGGGAGCTCTATCGGAGGGTCAGGAGTCAAGTTTGGGTCCTGTTGAGCTTAGGAGACAGTTAATATTTCCAAGTGGAGGGCAGCGCCAGTGGCTCAGTGAGTAGGGTGCCGGCCCCATATGCCGAAGGTGGAGGGTTCAAACCCAGCCTCACCCGAACTGCAAAACAAAAAACTAGCCGGGCATTGTAGCGGGCGCCTGTAGTGCCAGCTACTCCGGAGGCTGAGGCAAGAGAATCGCCTAAGCCCAGGAGGTGGAGGTTGCTGTGAGCTGTGTGACGCGACGGCACTCTACCAAGGGTGATAAAGTGAGACTCTGTCTCTACAAAAAAAAAAATATATATATATGTATATATATATATATATATATATATATATATATATATATATATAATTTCCAAGTGGAAATGGCTACAAACCATGCAACGGCCATGCTCAAAGCTACCCATCTATATGTTATCTGAGCCCTAAGTCAGTCATGCCCTAGATCACAGTTTGGCAGGAAAAATATAAGCTACAGTTTATAAATGGCATTATTAACTCTATTGTAGGGCAATGTGTGCTATTTAATTCCTGTAAAAGACAAAAGGCACATTTCTCTGCCTTCAGCCTCCATCAGCATTTTCCAGGTTTTGATCAGGAGTCAGTCCCTTCGCATCTACACAGGTGGCTCACGCCAAGTGGCCTTTGTAGTGAGAAGTTGGTTAACAAGCGTTAAGTAATAACTGCTTGGACATGACTGGTGAGTATTTCATCATTTCGTTTAAATAAAATGTTTGAAAAAAGGCCATGCTTTGTGATTAGCATAATGAATGAGATAAATGCAGCAAGCCTGTAGTTTTGTTTTTAAACACACCAATGAAATCCTCCTGTAAGAGGATTAAGTTAACATCACACTTGACCTGCCAGTTTTACTTTCCAGCCTTACTCAAGCTATTCTTTTTTTTTTGTTGTTTGCAGTTTTTGGCTGGGGCTGGGTTTGAACCCGCCACCTCCGGCATTGGGGGCCAGCACCCTACTCACTGAGCCACAGGCACTGCCCAGTACACTTATTTTTTTAGTAAAAATTGAAAAATGATTACTCACAACAGGCCTTCTCACAGAGCGTGAGGAAAGGAATGAGAATCCCGCGTACCTTCTAGTCCTGTCCCCTCAGCCAAATTCCCCCGGGGTCAGTTCTAAATTAAGGACTTTCCTCACATGCTCAGTCTTTCTGTAAATAATGTGCTCCTGCCTGCCAGTCTATGACTGAGTTTCTGCAAAGCACAGAAGTGGGGCTAAATGCAAAGGAAAGCAAAATAGCTTGCACCTGACTTTGCTCCTGCATTTCTGAGCCCCGCCCCTCCACATCGCATTGGAAACAATTCATAGAAACATATTTTACCTGTGAGTCATAATGTGCAGTGAGTAAAAGTGGAGCACATGTTCGCAGGATTCCACAAATGTTCCCAGAGCAAAAATACAATGTTTAAACTTTAAAAACCTCCCAAAGAAATAATCTTTAATTGGCCTCTATTTTAATCTCCTCATTCTATTATATTAGATTTCAACTAGTTCCTCTTTCATGAGACATGTTCATCCATAAAGTGACCTACAGAATTTTCTTTCTGTCCGTATTCCTTCAGCAAACCTCATGCCAGGCAAGCCTGGTTTAAACATGGGTATGTCATAGATGTTGTTCCCCAAAGCTCATATCCTTATGGGGGAAGGAGCCTGCATTCATGCCAGAGTGAAGTAGGGAGTTTCCTGGCTGTTTTAAGAAGCCAACAATGTTACATCATCCTAACTCTGTGAATATATTTGCATGAAAACCTCTGTAGAAATTCTGAAAGGGAAATGACAATTGTAATGTTGGTTAATTTATTAGACTAAGGATTCACCTATAGTTGGCTGTTCATTCCCTGCCGGAGTTTCTCCACAGAAGACAAAATCTTCCCATACTTCTTTACATTTTTCTCAACCTATGCACTTTTTAGACAGGCATTTAATCTCTGTTGCCCCAGATATCAATTCTGTCACCTACAGAGGGTAATTTTGTATTCTTGTTTCTAGATTAAATCCACAGAAACCAAATCTGAACAACATAAACTTCAACAAAACTAAACTAACTCCAAATTATTAATGTTTTCATTTTCCGTCTACCAAAAAACATGGGAGAATTATATCTTCCTTGCATATACATTATATAAAGAGCTTTACATCCTGTTCTGTTTTCTTAAAGGTGTCTCATAAGTCTTTTCCATTCCTGAAGCCCTGCCTTCATTCCAGTAAGTTCACATGGGAGCCTACAGCACCAATATCTTGGCTGCCCAGAACCAGGACACCAGCACTCAAACCCACAAGACATGCTAACACTCAGAGAAACAGGCCAGCCTGCATAGTGGAGAGAGCCTGCACAGCCACCAGGCTCATGTGCACATGACCTTTGCCTGACAGCTAGCCCAGAGGTGGTCTATCCCACCAAAGAGAATCGTGTACAGCTGCTGGCATATGAGCACCTATCCCCAGTTTAACAACTAGCAAGGAGGTAACACCACTCCACCAGAGAGGCAGCTAATAGTTTCTGGCTGCATGTGCCTGCCCCTAGCTGACAGTGGTCCTACTCACTGAAGAGAGTTGCAAGCAACCAGCAGCTCACATGCACCCACCCCTGGCTTGAAACCCAGCTCAGAGGCATCCTTACATCACAGGAAAGGATCCTATATAATCACCAGGCCATGTGTGCCTGCCCCTGGCCTGACGGCAAGCCTGAAGGTGGCCCTGCCCCACTAGAGAGAACTCTTACTCAGCTGCCCAACTCTAGGGCACCTATGGTCAACGTGACAGCCCAGACGTCGCCATGCCATTAAGGAGAGCTCACCACACAACCTGCTATCCCACTATACCCACAAGTGCCCAGCCAAAAACCAGCCAGTACCCCTCCCCTAAGCAAAAGCACACTACCACCACCACAAATTCCTGCAGCTTATGCCACCCACTGAGATTGTGGGTGAAGACTATAGGTAAAAAGTCTGTATGGAGACTACACTACTGTATTCCTCAGAACCAAAGCCCACACACCATTCCCAACACCCTAGGATCTATAGAAAAAAACCTCTTCCTATGAAGATTACTTATTATAATTGGAAAAAGCAACTATTCCACTAGATGTACAGATATCAATGTAGGAACACAAGAAACAAAAAACATCAAGGAAAAATGACATCCCCAAAGAAACTCAAAAAGTTACCAGGAATAGATTCCCCACCCAAAAGGATATTTGTGAAATTCCCTTAAAAGAGTTCAAAATAATGTTGTTATGGAAACTCAGCAACATACAGGAGAATATAGTCAAACAATCCAGTGAAATCAGAAAAATAATTCATAATCTTTACAAGAAATTCAACAAAGAGAAATCAGGCGGCACCTGTAGCTCATTGAGTAGGGCACCGGCCCCATATACCAAAGGTGGCGGGTTCAAACCCAGCCTCAGCCAAACTGCAAAACAGAAAAATAGCTGGGCATTGTGGTGGGTGCCTGTAGTCCCAGGTACTTGGGAGGTGTGGTGGGTGCCTGTAGTCCCAGCTACTGGGAAGGCTGAGGCAAGAGAATCACCTAAGCCCAGAAGTTGGAGGTTGCTGGGAGCTGTGTGACGCCATGGCACTCTACTGAGGGCGATAAAGTGAGACTCTGTCTCTACAAAAAAAAAAAAATTAAAAAAAAAAAGAGATAGAAATCATAAAACAAACATAAATCTTGAAGCCAAATAATTCAATGAATAAAATAAAAAAATAGTATTGAGAGCTTCAATAACAGACTAGGTGAAGCAGAAGAAAGACTTTCTGAACTTGAAGACAGGTCCTTTGAAATAACACAGCTAGCAGAAAAAGAAGAAATAAGAACAAAAAAGAATAAAGAACACCTACAGTACTTATGAGACACCACTAAGAAAACAAATATTTGCATTGTTGGAGTGCCAGGGAATGAAGAAGTAGAGAAAGGCATAGAAAAACTATTTAACTAAATAATAGCTCCCAAGTCTCAGGAGAGATATAGCCATCCAGATTTAGGAAGCTCAAAAGTCCTCAATGAGATTTAGTCTCCCTCAAATCCTCTCTGAAGTACATTATGTTCAAATTATCAAAAGTCAAAGACAAAGAAGAATTTTAAAAGCTGAATGAAAAGAACATCAAGTCATATATATGGAAAATTTTATTAGATTATCAGCAGAAACCTTATAAACTATGAGAGAATGAGATGATATATACAAAGTGCTGGGGTGAAAACCTGTCAGCCAAGAATACTACAGACAGCAAAACAATCCTTTAGAGATGAAGGAGATATAAAGATCTTCTTAGACAAGCAAAAACTGAGGGAATTTATCATCATTGGACCAGTCTTACAAGAAATGCTTAAAGGGGTGCCATAATAGGAAACAAAAGGACAATAATTAATGTCATGAACACACATGAAAATATAAAACTTGCCAATATAGGTAAATCCATAATCATAATGAAAATACTTCAGTAATGTAATAATGCTATGTAAATTCTTCAACTCTCTAATATGAAGGTTTAAAGTCAAAAAGGTCAAAAACACCAACAACTATAATTAAAAGCTAAGAAACACACAAAAGTATAAAGATATGAATTGAGGAAACCAATATATGTTGAGGGAAGAGCAAAAGTCTAGAATATTTTTCTGCAACGAAAGTTGTTATCAGCTTAAAACAGTCTATTATAATTACAGGACTCTATGTTTACCCCATAGTAACCACACAAAACATTAAATGCACAAACAAGAAAGATAAAAGAAACAAAGCTTAGTACTACAGAAAACCACTAAATCACAGCTGTAAACAGGAGAGAAAGAAAGGGACAAAAGACCTACAAAACAATCAGAAAACAATGAAAAAAATGGCAAAAGTAAGTCCCTACCTACCAATAATAATTTTTTTTCATTTTTTGAGACAGTCTCATTTGGTCACCCTGAGTAGAGTGCCATAGAATCACAGCTCACAGCAATCTCAAACTCTCAGACTCAAGTGATCCCTTTCCTCAGACTCCCAAGTAGCTGGAACTACAGGTGCCCACCACAACACCTGGTTGATTTTTTCTATTTTTGGTAGAGAATGAGTCTCGCTTTTGCTCAGGCTGGTCTTGAACTCTTGAGCTCAAGCAATCCCCCTGGTTCAGCCTCCCCAAGTGCTAGGATTACAGACATGAGCCACCATGCCCAGATGTATCAATAATAATCTTGAATATAAATGAACTAAATTTTCCAATTGAAAAAATCAGAGTGGCTAAGTGGATGAAAAACAAGGCCCAACTGTATGTTGATGGCAAGAGATACATCTCACCATTAAGGACAAACACAGACTAAAAGTAAATGGATGGATAAAGATATTCCATGCAAATGAAAACCAAAAGTGATCAGAGTAGCAGGCATACTTATATCAGATAAAACGTACTTTAAGTCAAAAACTGTGAAAAGAATGGAAAGGTCATTATATAATAATAAAGGAATCAATTCAAAAGAATCACAATTATAAATATATGTACATCTAATGCTGGAGAAAATACATGAAGCACAGATTATTAGAACCAATGGACAGATTGCAATACAATAATAGTAGGGGACTTCAAAATACCATTTTCAACAATAGAGCATCCAGACAGAAAATTAACAACAAAAAAAATTGAAATAGGCTGGGTGTGGTGACTCACACCTGCAATCCTTGTACTCTGGGAAGCCAAGGTGAGAGGATTGCTTGAGCTCATGATTTTGAGACCAGTTTAAGCAAGAGTGAGACCCCATCTATAAAAAGAAAAAAATAGCCAGGAGTTGTGGCAAGTGCCTATAGTCCCAGCTACTTGTGAGGCTGAGGCAAGACAATCACTTAAACCCAAGAGTTTAAGGTTCCTGTGAGCTAAGATGCCACAGCACTCTACTGAAGGTGGCAAAGTGAGACTCTGTCTCAAAAAAAAAAATTGAAATAATCTACATCATAGACCAAATGGATCTGACAGACATTTATAGAACATTCTATCCAACAGCTACAAAATACCTTGTTCTCAAAAAAAAAAAAAAACAAAAAAAAAAACCCCCAAAAAACCTGTTCTCAACTACAGATGGAACATTCTCAAGGACAGTTCATAGGGTAGGCCATAAAACAAATCTTAACAACTTTAAGAAGATAGAGATCATATCAAGTATCTTTTCATTTCAAGTATAAAACTAGAAACCAACAAGCAAAACTTTGGAAACCTTACAGAAACATAGAAATTAAACATGTTCCTTCATCATCAACAGGTCAATGAAGAATTTAAAGGGTGAATTAAAAAGTTCCTTCAGACCAACCAGAATGGAAACACATCATATCAAAACTTATGTGACATGATAAATGCAACTCTAAGAGCAAAGGTCATAGCAATAAATGTCTATATCAAAAAAGAAGAAAGATTCTAATAGATAACCTAATCTTATACCTCAAGGAACTCGAAAAACAAGAGTAAACTAAACTCAACCTTGATAGAAGGAAGGAAATAATAAAACTCAGAGCAGAAATAAACAAAATAGAGACTTAAAAGCCACAATTCAAAATATCAATGAAATTAAGAGATTTTTTACAATTTTAATTTATTATTATTTTTATTAGAGACAAAGTCTCATTTTGTCACCCTCAGTAGAGTGCTGTGGCATCACAGCTCACAGCAACCTCCAGCTCTCAAGCTTAGGCAATTCTCTTGCCTCAGCCTCAGGAGTAGCTGGGACTACAGGCACTCACTGCAACGCCCGGCTATTTGTTTTGTTGCAGTTTGGCTGGGGCCAGGTTTGAACCCGTTACCCTTGGTATATGGGGCCAGTGCCCTACTCACTGAGCCACAGGCACTGCCCAAGAGATTTTTTTTTAAAAAGATGAACAAAATTTACAAACCCTTAGCTAGACTAAGTAAAAGAGAGAAAAGATCCAAATAAATAAAATCAGATATGAAAGGGACATATTACAACTGATATCAAAGAAATACAAAGGATCATTGGAAATTATTATGAACGATCATAGGTTAACAAATTTGAGAATACAGAAGAAATGAAAAATCCCTGAACATGTGCAATCTATCAAAATTAAATTATGACGAAATAGAAAATCAGCATAGAATAATAGGGAGGAAATTGAATCAATAAAAAAAGTCTTGCAGGGTGGCACCTGTGGTTCAGTGAGAAGGGCGCTGGCCCCATATACCAAGGGTGGCAGGTTCAAACCCGGCGCTGGCCAAATTGCAACAAAAAAAATAGCCAGGTGTTGTGGAGGGCACCTGTAGTCTCAGCTACTCAGGAGGCTGAGACAAAAGAATCGCCTAAGCCCAGGAGTTGGAGGTTGCTGTGAGCAGTGTGACGCCATGGCACTCTACGGGGGGCAATAAAATGAGACTCTGTCTCTACAAAAAAAAGGGGGGGGGGCAGGGCGCACCTATGGCTCAAGGAGTAGGGTGCCGACCCCATATACTGGAAGCGGTGGGTTCAAACCTGGCCCTGGCCAAAACAAAACAAACAAAACAAAACAAGCAAAAAAAGTCTTGCAGAAAAAAAAAAAATTCTAGTTTCTGATGGCTTCATTGCTGAATTCTACCAAACATTTAAAGAATCACTAATACTAATCATCCTCAAATTATTCCAGAAAATTCAAGAAAAGAGAATACTTCCAAAATCATTTTATGAGGCCAGCATTATATTGATTCCGAAGCCAAACAAGCAAACAAACAAACTCCAGGCCAATATCCCTGATGAATGCACATGCAAAAATTCTCAAAAAGCTACTACCAAACTGAATTCAACAGCACATTAAAAACATCATCCGCTATGCTCAAGAGGGGGTCATCCACAGATGCAAGGATGGTTCAGCATACACAACAAATCGATAAATATGATGCAACACATTAACAAAAAGAAAGACAAAAATCATTTCAATAGATGCAAAAGTACTGAACAAAATTCAATATCCCTTTATGATTAAAAAAAACAAAAACCTCTCAACAAATTAGGTATCGAAGGTATGTACCTTAACACAAAAGCCATAAATAACAAACCCACAGTTAACAACATATTGAATAAGGGAAAACTAAAAGCTATTTTTCTACGATCAGGAACAAGACAAGGAAGCTCATATTTACCACTTCTATTCAACATGTTACTGGAAACCCTAGCCAGAGCAATTAGGCAAGAAAAAAAGGCATTCAGATTGGAAAGAAGGAAGTCAAATTGTCCCTGTTTACAGATGACATGATCTTATATTTAGAAAACCCTAAAGAACCCATCAGAAAACTATTAGAAATAATAAATGAATTCAGTTAAGTCATAGCATACAAAACCAACATACAAAAATCAGTAGCGTTTCTGTATGCTAATAGTTCATTTCTTTCTTTCTTTCTTTTTTTGTTTTGCAGTTTTTTGGCCAGGGCCAGGTTTGAACCTACCACCTCTGGTATATGGGGCCAGTGCCCTTCTCCTTTGAGCCACAGGCACCACCCTAATAGTTCATTTCTATCAGAAAAATAAATCAAGAAAATAATTTTGCTTATGATAGCAACAAAGAAACAAAATAAAAGACACCTAGGAGTAAACTTAACCAAGGAGGAGAAAATTTCTACACTGAAAATTGTAAAATATTGATTAAAGAAATTGAAGGAGACACAAATAAATAGAAAGACATCCCATGTTCATGAACTGGAAGAATTGAATTAATATTGCTTAAGTGGCCATGCTATACAAAATGACCTCCATATTTAATGCAAATCCCATCAAAATAACAGTGATAATCTTCACAGAAATAGAAAAAAATTCCAATAATCCTATGGAATCACAAAAGACTCTGCTTGCAATCCTACAAAAAAAGAGCCAAGCTTTCTGAAGCATCACAATACCTGACTTCAAAATATACTACAAGGCTATAGTTCCCAAACAGCATGGTATTGGCATAAAAACACATAGACCAGTGGAACAATATACAAAGCCCAGAAGCAAACCTACACACACACACCTACAGCTAACTAATTTTTTATTTTTATTATTTATTTATTTATTTATTTTGAAACAGAGCCTCAAGCTGTCGCCCTGGGTAGAGTGCTGTACATTCATAGCTCACAGCAACCTCCAACTCTTGGGTTCAAGTGATTCTCCTGCCTCTGCCTCCCAAGTAGCTGGGACTACAGGCGCCTACAACGCCCAGCTATTTTTTGGTTGTAGCTATCGTTGTTTGGCGGCGGGGCTGTCTTCGAACCCGCCAGCTCAGGTGTATGTGGCTGGCGCCTTAGCCGCTTGAGCCACAGGCGCTGAGCCAGCAGCCAACTAATTTTTTTTTTTTGAGGCAGAGCCTCAAGCTGTCACCCTGGATAGAGTGCCGTGGCATCCCAGCTCACAGCAACCTCCAATTCCTGGTCTCAAGTGAGTCTCCTGCCTCTGCCTCCCAAGTAGCTGGGACTACGGGCACCCGCCACAACGCCCGGCCATTTTTTGGTTGCAGCCATCATTGTTGTTTGGCGGCCCGGACTGGATTCGAACCCGCCAGCTTAGGTGTACGTGGCTGGCGCCTTAGCTCGTTGAGCCACAGGCACCGAGCCCAGCCAACTAATTTTTGACAAAGGTGCCAAGAGTGCACTTTGAGAAAAAGACAGTCTCCTCAGTAAATGTTGCCAGTAAAGCTGACTAGCCACATGGAGAATGAGACTAGAGCCCAACCTCTTACCATAAACAAAAATCAACTCAAAATGGATTAAAGACTTACATGTAAAACCTGAAACTGTGAAATTATTAGACGAAAACACAGGGGAAATGCTTTGCAACATCAAACTGGACAACGATTTTCTTGAATAAGACTTAAAAAACACAGATGACAAAAGCAAAAATAGACAAATGAGATTACATCAAACTGAAAAGCTTTTGCACAGAAAAGGAAATAATTAACAAAGTAAAGAGACAAACTATAAAATGGGAGAAATATTTGCAAACTGTACATTTGGCAAAGGGCCAATAACCGGAATATATGTAAAAATTAAACAACTTAACAAAACCAAAACAACTTGATTTAAAAATGAGGAAAATATCTTAATAGACATTTCTTAAAAGAAGACATACAAATGACCAACAGTTACATAAAACATGCTCTACATCACTAATTATCTAGGAAATGCAAATCAAAACTATAATGAGGTATCACCTCACTCCAGTAATAATAGAATGGCTGTATCAAAAAGACAAAAGAAGGCTCGGCGCCTGTGGCTCAACTGGCTAAGGCGCCAGCCACGTACACCTGAGCTGGCGGGTTCGAATCCAGCCTGGGCCAGCCAAACAACAATGACGGCTGCAACCAAAAAATGGCCGGGCGTTGTGGCGGGCGCCTGTAGTCCCAGCTACTTGGGAGGCGGAG
>CAUYRH010090093.1:0-11072 GCA_963574655.1 Perodicticus potto
GCGCCTGTAGTCCCAGCTACTTGGGAGGCGGAGGCAGGAGACTCGCTTGAGCCCAGGAATTGGAGGTTGCTGTGAGCTGTGATGGCACAGCACTCTATCCAGGGTGACAGCTTGAGGCTCTGTCTCAAAAAAAAAAAAAAAAAAGAATGTACAAGAAAACAAAGGCAGACCCTTACCTGCCAATCCAGGCCAAATATTAGGCATCTTCTTTCCTTCTAAAGATTAAAAGGCAAAGAATGCCTGGGATTTGGGGGACTCCTCTAAAGAGAAGCTTCAGAGAGGAGAAAAGGTTGTCATTTTTTTTCTCAAGCCCTAAGCATTCCAAACTCAATGATAGATTTCAGAAGTGATTACACTTGTCAGTTCAAATCTAGAGCAAGAAGAAACATTCCTGGTAACAGTGGAAGGCGCAAACATCCTTGGGCCCAAAAGTGTCCAAGGCTTTGCAACTTGTCTCAGCATCGGGAGATGAGATTCCTCCTCCACGCAGTGAGCCCCAGGCCATTCTGGAGCTCCGGGGGGACTTTATGAGAGGTCCAAATCATCAAAAAGGAAGTTAGAGAGATGCCTCCTCCAGTCAGCGCCCTGCTGGCCCCCACTGCTTTCCTGGGGTGTCTGAGAGGAGGTTTTTCATATTATTACTCATTACTAAAGAAATTTTTACCTTTTCTACACAGGGACATGCTCTGAGCCAAATCTCAACCCTGGGCTGTGGGGTGCACCTGTGAAAACAGACTCTCCCACCTGGACCTGCCAGAGCCTGGAGCCTGAGCGGCTGTCACCATCCCGTGCAGTGTGGGAGGGACGGGTGCAGCAGGCGTGGGCCAGCAACTGCCACAGCTGGGGCCGAGGAGCCTCCAGCATGGCAGTGGTTCCGACAACAAGGCTGCCAGGTGACAGGATGTCCTCCTACCCCCTTCATTATTACTTTTTAACTAAACAGCTAGAGCCACAGGAACCCCATCTCGAGAATGCTATCTGCCACCAGCAATGGGACACCTCTCTAGGATGTGAGTGGCATCTCTGCTGGGCACCCCTCAAATCTTTTTATTAGCATTTTCAGACATATAAAGAGAGAAACAGGAACATGTGTTTTCTCAAGAGGAACGTCTCAGGAATATAAAACCAAACACATACTCAGACGAAATGTCTGTTAGGCTTCAAGGACCAAAAATGAACAAGAATGTTTTGACATCGTGAAGAAGAAGAGGAAAAACTCCTTAGGAGAAGAGCAGGTGTAACCAGGCCTTTCCTCATCAACAAGAGAGAAGGAAACGCTAAGTCATATCATTATTTTAGTCCACAAAGTTTTTGGAAAAGGAGGGGCAGCACGCTCAGCCCTTCCCACATGCTGAGGAGCTGTCAGTGAGCCACACGGGAGAGCTCTCGGTCCTCAGGGCCTCATTCTGAGGGCAGGCAGATGACAGACAGCCAAGTGTGTAGAATACCACACGGTGCCAAGTGCTGGGCAGGGAAGGGACACGGGGAGCGGACGGGCTGCCATTTTCAATGGGGCATTCAAGGAAGGCTTCAGTGAGGAGGTGGTGGGGTGAGCACTCTACAGGGATCTCTCAACAAACAGCATTTCAAACAGAAAGATAGAAACCACAAGGTCTGGCCATAGGAAAAGGGAAAGCAAGTGGGCCCACGGGGAATCCACAAAGTGGGTAAGGGGGGAGTGGGAGGAGGTGAGATCAGGGGGAAGCAGGGCTGAGACCACGTGGGTCATAGAGAGCTCACTCTTCCCTCAAAATCTGGAGTGAGCAGTGACAATCCACATGTGGTGATGGGTGCCAGGACAGAAGAGTGACTCACCAGATAGCCACAAATAACCACAAAAGTAAATGTGAAGCAGTTAAACCAGTAAATGCATTAAGGTACTTGAACAAAAAGTGCAGGGTCCCTTGAGGGTATATAACCAGCTCACCCACACTGGGGGGTGGAAGGGGTGTGGGAAATGTCTCTCTGAGGACAACACAGCCCAGTTGGATAAATGGGATTTATCCAGGGGGATCAGAGGCGAGGAGAGAGGGCTGCAGAGGGGAAGCCTGTGTGCAGGCCCTGGGGTGTGACAGACCAGTGGCTGCAGGAATGAATAGAGGGCCACCGTGGCCAGAGAGCAGAGGTCCATGATCCAGGGGCCAGTGGCATAAAGAAATCTGGAACAGAGGCAGGGCCAGATCCCACAGGACCTTGTAAACTGTGCTAAAAGATTTTGCACTTCAGAGCAGGAAAATACTAGGACTGGGCGGCGCCTGTGGCTCAAAGGAGTAGGGTGCTGACCTCATATGCTGGAGGTGGTGGGTTCAAACCCAGCCCTGGCCAAAAACCGCCAAAAAAAAAAAGAAAATACTAGGACGATTTTAAGCCAGAGAGAGACATCACTCTTCCACTTGCACTTTTTTTTTTTTTTTTTTGAGACAGAGGCTCAAGCTCTCACCCTGGTTAGAGTGCCGTGGCATCACAGCTCACAGTAACCTCCAACTCCTGGGCGAGTCTCCTGCCTCGACCTCCCAAGTAGTGGGACTACAGGCACCCACCACAACGCCCAGCTATTTTTTCATTGCAGCCAACATTGTTGTTTGGCTGGCCCGGGCAGGATTTGAACCCACCAGCTCAGGTGTACATGGCTGGTGCCTTAGCCACTTGAGCCACAGGCGCCGAGCCTCACTTGCACTTTTGATGGGAAACAGATTGTGGAGGTGAACATAACTCAGAGACCTTGCAAAGACGCTCCAGAGGAAAGCTCTGGCAGGTGGGCCGGGGCGTGGTATGCCTTACCTGAAGAAGTCTGCAGCCACTCCTGCAATTCCTATGTCCCAAGCATAAAGCAGCACCAAGTAAGGCAGAAAAATAGAAAGCCGAAAGGCATAGATTATTCTCACAAACAAATCAAACTTCACTGCAACTAGAAATGGGTCATAAGTGCAAAGGAGTGAGCAGGGCTGAAGCAACAGGTGCCTGGTGTCCAAGAGTGCCCGGGCAGGACTCCAGCGTCTGTGCTCCGCAGTGTCGCCACTGGAGCTGGCTCAGGCCACTCTACTAGTGAAAGGAATAGAGGAGGGGAAAACACGGGTGCCTGGGGCTAAAGCCTTTGCAAACTGCAGGCCCTGCAGGACAAAGGGACCCAGAGAACAGGGATGAACCAAGCTGTCTGCCAGCTCTGTCACTCCATGTATGAGAGGCTCAGATCTCAGCAGGACCAAAATTCTGAAAAGCCACATGAGCTGGGCCCTGAACTGGGGGCCCAGAGAACTTTTGGAGGAAATCTCAAAAGCCCTGGGGGGTTGGGGGAAAGGCCAGGAGAGAAATACTAATTCAATAAAATTCAATAAAAGAAAAGCCGACACAATCAACAATCAGAATAAGATTCATGTCAAACTAAATTAATTCTATAAAATATATATGCATTATATAGCACATAGTATGATCCTCAAACAATGAAATAACTTTCATTTTTAAAATAGAAGCAACTTCAATGAATCCCCAACAATAAATTAAACAATAAGTAAAATAAAATAAAATAGTAGCAAGTTAGTTGGGCATTGTGGTAGATGCCTATAGTCCCAGCTACTGAGGAAGCTGAGACAAGAGGATCGCTCGAGCCCCAAGAGTTTGAGGTTGCTGTGAGCTATGACACCGGTAGCACTCTACCCAGGACAACAGAGACTCTTCCTCAAAAAAATAAAATAAAATAAAAGCAACATAACAAGACCTTTTTATTTGATTTGTACTGTTTATCCCTCTCAGGGCAGAGGCTCTTTAATGAATCAAGAAGTTTGATGTCAGCACAACTGAAGCTGAGCTATGGGAAACTGCCTTGTGGCCCTGCTTTGCTCGCTTTTCCCTGTGTCTGTTCCCCTTTAACACTTGACTTTGTCCCTCTTCCCACTGGAGGAATTACTTATGCTGTTTTTTAATATATATATATATATATATATATAGTATTGTCATTATTTTAAATTAGTAATAATAAACAGAACCTTTATAACGTGCATATTATATGGACAAAATGTTCATATCACAACCTTTTCTTACAGGAGCTATAGAGAGAATTAAATGCAGAGATTTTCCTTCACAAAAGCAGGATACTGTTTAAAGCATTTAATATCCTACATGTGTTTTGTACACTTAGGACAGTCAAACTTTGTTGTTGTTTTCTGTGATAACAGAGAAAATGTGGATGTCATGTTTTAAGAGTGACATGGGGTAACCAGAGCACATCCTGAGGAAGTGACAGGGGTAGCAAAGAGTCTGGGGAGTGACAGCCAGGGCCGACCAGTTAAAGGAAGTGATGGTGTTTATACTAGAAAAAGAAGGCTTCAAGGAAACACAAGAACAGCTTTCAAATAGCCAAACACATGGTGTGTGGACAAGGGATTTCATTGAAGTAGTTCAAAAGGACAAACTATGACCAATAAATAAAATTTATACAATGAAAGATTTGGGATTTAAGAAAAGGAAAACCAGCCAATGATTCAGACTCTCTAACGAGGGGTGATCTGTGGCCCTGAGAACCATGAGCTCTTGTTTCTGGAAGTCATGAACATGAGAGCTTTGGAGAAATGATTCCTATAAAAAGCAAAAAACTATACCAGATACATGCAAGACTACTCCGAACTAAGCTGCTCTTATGGAACCTCCAAAATTATAATTATTTTGACTCACTACATTTACTGTTGAATATTGAAATGTCTACTTCATATACTGCATAAATCTCAGAAATGCGCTGATGGTGAGGTCAGTCTGCAAGTAAGTGATTTATGAATTTCAAGTACATGCATTAGGCCACATGATATTTGCTTCTTGTGTATCTCTATTATATGTTTAAAATCATCATATCCATGGCCAGGCGAGGTGGCTCATGTCTGTAATCCTAGCACTCTGGGAGGCTAATGTGGGTTGATTACCTGAGCTCACGGGTTCAAGACCAGCCTGAGCAAGAGCAAAACCCCATCCCTAAAAACACCCAGGTGTTGTGGTGGATGCCTGTTAGTCCCAGCTACTTGGGAGGTTGAGGCAAGAGAATCACTTGAGCCCAAGAGCTTGAGGTTGCTATGAGCTATGATGCCACAGCACTCTACCAAAGGTGACAAAGTGAGACTCAGTCTCAGAAAAAGGAAGGAAGGAAGGAAGAAAGAAAGGAAGGAGGGAAGGAAGGAAGGAAATCATCATATCCATTTGACTAACCTCCAGTTCTGTCCTGTATGATTTGAGAGCCCTTATAAAGTAGGTACTTTAAAGGAAGCGTTCAGCTCAGGCAAGACTATCAGCCACCCTCAAATTCAGGAATGTCTGGGCAGGACTCTGAGTCCTTCTGCAGGGTTAACAACACATCCTGCTTTGGACCAAAACACAGGGTCTATCACAACATCCATGACCTCCAGGGAGTAAGCATGACCTATACAGAATGAGGAAGAAAATGTCAAAGGTTTCAATGAGCCAAGAAGGGTCGTTTTTGTTTTTCTGAATCAGCAGCAGTTTGAATCTATGTTTCAGCTTAGCTCATCAGAGTGGTCCTTTGGGACAGGGAGGGCTGGGTGCAGCTGTAAGGGGCAGCACAGAAGATCCCTGGTGGTGACGCACAGTTCTGTATCCTGATTAGGATGGTGGTCACTCAGCTCTACGTGTGTGATAAAATTGTGTGCAACCACACACATAAGCATATGTACAAACTGGTGAAACCTGAATAAAGCCTGTAGCCTGGTTACTTGTTTTGTACCAATGTCGGATTTTTAGTTTTGATATTGTATAAAAATTAGGTGACCCCCCCCAGGCAAGGGTGGGTGAAAATTAAAGGGGCCTCTGCAGGGTTTCTGCAACTCCTTGTTCATCTTGTAGTAATTATTTCAAATAAAAAGCATCAAACAAAAGAAGAAAAGGAAGAAGAAGGGAAAGGAAGTAGAAATGAAGGAGAAGGGGAAAGAGGAAAACAGGAGGAGGAAGAAGGGGACGGCCCTTCAGTCACCTGCCTTAAAGCTTTGGAGGAAGAGGAAGCTACGTATGCAAAGGGATGAAGGAACCCCCAGGAGGAGATTGCCAGTTTCCCAGGCAGTTGCAGCACACCCCTAACTAGACTTGAGACTCCCTTCTCTGGTCTTGCCAATCCCATCCCCTTCTTGGCCACCAGACAGTATTTTTAAAAATCTGACCAGGTCTCTCCCAGGCTAACCCACCATTAACCGACCCTGGCCTCTTCGCACTTACTTCCATGGCTTACTTTGATGCCACTACCTGGTACACTCTTTTCCTCCTTCTTCAATTCATTCTTCTTCCTCTTTCAACTTTTCAACTAAGTAACTCAGATTTGAGGTGCCTACCCTTCCCCCTCCCATAGTTGAGCTAAGTGTTCCTCTTTGGTGCTCTGCTCGTTTCTGTCCAGGAGACATTGCAAATATGGAAGTGCTAGTGTTTTCCTTGTAGTGGTCTTTTACCTCCCTGGTTAAGTATATGCCTAAGTATTTTATACCCTTTGTAGCTTTTGTGAATGATACTTATTCTCTGATTTGACTCTCAGCTTGACTGTTCGTAGTATATAGACATGCTACTGATTTGTGTACATTGATTCTGTAACCTGAGACTTTGCTGAATTTATTTATCAATTCTAGGACTCCTTTGGTGGAGTCTTTAGGATTTTCTAGATATAAGATCATATTGTCAGTGAAAAGGGATAGTTTGACCTCCTCTTCCCCAGTTTGCTTTTATTTCCTTGTCTTCCATGACTGCTCTGGCTAGGACTTCTAGTACTATGTTGAACTAGAAGCAGTGACACTGCGTGCCCTTGTTGGACTGAAAATTAGTGGAAATTACAGAATATAGTATGAAGGTTCCTCAAAGAAATAAATGTAGATTTGCCATTGACCCAGAAATCCCATTACTGGTATCTATTCTAAAGAAAAGAAGTCATTTTATTTAAAAAAAAAAAAAAAAAAAAAAGACACCAACACTCAAATGTTTATTGAAGCACAATTCACAGTTGCAAAGATGGAGAATCAACAAAAGTGTCCATCAATTCATGAGTGGATTAAGAAAATGTGGTGTGTTTTATATATGCGTGTGTGTATACAGATATATATAAACATATACACCATGGAGTCCTACTCAGCCATGAAAAGGAATGAAATAACATCTTTTGAAGTAACTTGGATGGAACTGGAGACCATTATCCCAAATGAAGCATCTCAGGCACAAGCATCAGATGTGGCTGAACCAAGCATTTCGAGTGACTTTCACACCCATTCTTCCCACCCCTCAGTTTGCCACATTGTTTGGAAATATGTGCATGTCTCGTGCTCCCCCAGGACTGACAGATCCCCGGAGCAGAGAGACATCCTTCTCTGGACTCTCAGTGCCTAGCAGAGTGCCCACTGCTGGGCTGGCAGTGCAGTGAGTCTGTGTGTGGCTTACTGGACCTAAAGACAGACTTCCTAGCTGCTCTTTGCTTAGAAGAAACTGTTTGACATCCCAAGCCATGAGTGAGGCAGGGTGAGCAGCCTTTTCCTGGTTTGCGCAGCCAGAGAACTCATTGGCACCAAAGTCAGTGGAGACCAAAGAGTGTTGGATGTCACATCAGAGTCAAATCAGAGGGAGACCGTGGAGGCTCTTCCACCAACCCTGAGGGCCTGGCTCCAGGGCAGGGCAGGGGAGCTGGTAGGTACAGGATGGTGACCCAGCCATGCAGCCAAGGAGAGGACTTCTCAGAGATCTGAGCACATAACCGGAGCCTGGTTTCCTGAGCAGAGAGAAAGAGAATGAGAGAGAGAGAGAGAGATCCCTCATAAAAGAGAGAAATCCAGGGGGTGGCGCCTGTGGCTCATCGAGTAGGGCACTGGCCCCATATGCTGAAGGTGGCGGGTTCAAACCCAGCCTCGGCCGAACTGCAAAACAAAAAAATAGCCGGGCGTTGTGGCGGGTGCCTGTAGTCCCAGCTACTTGGGAGGCTGAGGCAAGAGAATGGCCTAAGCCCAGGAGTTGGAGGTTGCTGTGAGCTGTGTGACGCCACGGCACTCTACGGAGGGTGATAAAGTGAGACTCTGTCTGTACAAAAAAAAAGAGAGAAATCCATCACCTTTAGAAGTGTGCTAATGCCATAACGCGTGACAGCAGTGAAGAAAGGTAGTTAAAGTAGAAAGCTGTTTGCATTGGAAAACTGGACAGACACGTCCCTACAGCTGGCCCGGTTCCAACTGAGTGACAGTAACAGAGGAAGATCCAGTTCCAAAAGGAATGCATGTAAGCCAAGGAGGGCTGACACAGAGGAGAGCCCGGACCGCAAGAGCTGTCCAGTCTCTCCCACCACAACCCACTCTTTTATAGGCTCTTTGGCATCATGTGGTTTTGTTCGGATACTTCTCAGTTTGGGTTCCAAACTCATGAGTGACAGGCTCGCATCAGAGCACTGTTAAAGTGAAATTAGTCATCCTCTCAGCCTGACTTTAATGCCTTGACCGTGACTGCCACAGCCGAATCTTCTAGGCCTCCAGTCTCACAGGCACTGGCTCCCCAAAAGGCCTCTAACTTATAAAATTCTAGAGCCCCAGGCCTCCTGTGCTTTGCACTGCAGTTTTTGTGACTCAGGAAGGCAGTTGCAAGGGACGAAGGGGACAATTTAGCCTTCTTTTAAAAAGACCTGGAGGCTCTATAAAGTCTTTAGGGCCATCAGAACAAACCAGGCCAGTCCAGTTCTTCAAAGAGATCCCTCAGGTTACGCTTTCCCCTCAGCATCGGTTGAGACCTGACTATTTTCTTCTGATTCCGTCCTGGAGAGAGGCAGGGTCTTGACCAGCAGGTGTGAGTCTCCTCCTGCCCTCCCGCCATCCTCCCATCCCCCACCCACGGTGTGACACATAAAAGACGCTCGGGTTAACTGGGTTCCTCTTTGGTGCCAGATACTTCACACAGGTACTTCACGTGGTCCATCTCATTTTAAGCAAAAGATAAAAGTCTTCACTAGCAAGTGAGAAAGATAACTCCCACAGGAGCAGTTCTGTTTCGTTTTGGTACTTTCTCTGTTTATGGTCACTCTTTCCCAAACGTAGGGAGGCTCCACGGAGAAGTGGCTCTGCCAAGTACCACGCCTTTCACTTCGAAATCAGAGGCAGCTGGGATTTCGCATCTCACGTGCAGATTCCAAGGCACTGCCCTCGGATCTCCAGCCATGGAAGTTGCTCTTGATCAAGACTTCAGTACTTTAGCAACTACATTCCCATGTGAGAAAAAAACTCAATTAACTTCAAGTCGGGAGAGAGGAAGAAGGAGTTGGGTCAATTCCCACCCACCGGGCGCATTGCACGAGTATATGGTGACCTTCCTGGGTGAAGGACACAACTGCAACAGGGACTTAACCTCACAAAAGCAATTTATGTAACTTAACGGGATGCACCCTGTGTTAATCTAAAACTTTTTGGAAAGACTTAGTACCGTCTGCTTTTCAAACTTACTGACATTCCAAGGGGAAATTAGTCAGAGAAAAAGTTATGGTGGGGAAATGCCAACCTCCTAACAAACAGGGCTTCTTTCTTCTACGACCACCTCACTGGCCAGAGAAGAGAAAGGATGGGCGGTGGGGGGGGGGGGGCAGGGAGGAGCACCCCAGAGTGTTTTCCAACACAACTAACACAGCCACAGCTAGGGTACTTAACAAAGAAGTTGATGGCAAAGCGAAGGTTTTACAAGCAGGTGCCATGTTTGGGCCCTAATTCTAGGGCTAAAACAAAAATCACCCTGATGAAGACTCTGGAAGATGGCTTCATGGAAGCGTTTTGCCAGACCATGCCTTGCTGCAGGTCGGCAGGGATGTGCTGAAGAGCGTTGCAGGAGGTCAATCCCAGGAGCAAGAAGCCTCCACATTAGGCAGGGCAGGGTAGGAGCTGCTGGGAAGCACTCTCTGGAGAAGGTTCACGGTGCACCTGAGGTTACTGCCCCGGGAGACTGTGGAGTGTCCCTATAAGGGGCTCGCTGACTGCAGACATTCCAGTCCCTTCGGTTTACAAAGGAGGACACTGAAACAGCAGCGGGGCCTGCCCAAAGGCTCAGAACAGCTGGCAGCTGGCCCCTGGTGTGTGTATTGCAGGGTCCCACATTTAAAGCATCAATTTGGGCACATCAGTCTTCCTGAACCTGAGCACAGGGCTGCCCTGGGCGCCGCCCCACCCGTCTGCTGTCAAAGGTATTCCAAACAACCAGGAAGAGAGTGACTGAGAACAGCCCTCAATCTTGACTGTTTTTCTTCCCAGCAAAATGGAAAGAAAATAAATAAATAAATAACCCCGAGCCTTGGTGACTGGCATTTTCAAACACAGCCGGGTAAAGTGTTTGCAGACAGCCATTAACAGAGCACTTTGGAAAGTTCTGTATTGTTTTCCTAAAGGCCCACGCGCACTGCCCTGGAGCCGACTGTGAGCTTGAAAGACTCTGCCTGACACTTTCCACTTCCTGCTCATCCTCCAGGTCCAGGATGCGAATGGGGTGAGGAGGATGAGGAACTTCCTGCAGCCACAGAGCCGGCGCTGGGCCATCCCATGCTGGAGGTGGCTCTGTCCAGTCGGGCCTGGGAGGAGGAAATCTTGTTTCCTCTTTTAAATCACCCAAGAGGTGGGACGGAGGGACGCGTAGGAAGTTAATTCATTGTTGTTGAAGTCACGGTCTGTTTCTTAAACAGGGGATGGCAACTCGGATCACATTCCAGCCGGGAGAGAGGAGGGGAGTGGAAGGAAGGGTTGCCTCCATCACTTGGACAGGGCGCTGTATCGCGGGCCCTGCTATTGGCTCTGGAAGGTCACGCGATGCTCTCAGTCGCAAAATCCAGAAACCTGGCACCGTGAGAGCTTTGCCCTCCCCTGACCAAAGGCTCACAACACGCCGCTGAGATGTAGGCACTGCCAAAACCAAGCAGGAAAAAAAATGGTCTACTTTTTTTTTTTTTTTTTTTGTTTGTTTATTTTTTTATTTTTTTTAAATACATGTATTTTATTATTCTTCATTACATTATTTCCCCCCCCACCCGTCCATGATAAGACAGAATTGATTTACAGAAAAGAATACAGAAAACACCAAAGCTCCTGGTAGTGGGA
>CAUYRH010090094.1:0-38723 GCA_963574655.1 Perodicticus potto
AATTGTGGTACATGTATACCATGGAATACTATGCAGCCTTAAAGAAAGATGGAGACTTTACCTCTTTCATGTTTACGTGGATGGAGCTGGAACATATTCTTCTTAGCAAAGTATCTCAAGAATGGAAGAAAAAGTATCCAATGTACTCAGCCTTACTATGAAGCTAATTTATAGCTTTCATATGAAGGCTATAACCTAATTATAGCGTAAGAATATGGGGAAAGTGGTGAGGGAGGATTGGGGAGAGAGGAGGATGGGTGGACAAAGGGTAAATGGGGGGGCACACCTATGGTGCATCTTAGACGGGTTCAGGCAAAACTTAATAAATGCAGAATACAAATGTCTTCATACAATAACTAAGAAAATGATATGATGGCTATGTCAAACAGTTTGATGAAAATGTTTCAGATTGTATATGAAGTCAGCACATTGTACCCCTTGATTGCACTAATGTACTCAGCTATGATTCAACAATAAAAAAAAAAAATTGGCTGGGCACCATGAAAAGATTTAATAAATTATCTACAGCAAAGACTTCTTAAATTTTTCTGCTTCATCTTCTTTGGTTCTCTCTCAAACCTGTTCCTCTTAACTCTCTTTTTCTGTATTCTCAACTTTTTATACCCATATTCTCTAAGCTATACTCTAATAAGGCATTTTCTTCCCATTTCCTTACCCAAATTTTGCTCTGTATTTTTTTCTTTCCCAAGAGATAATTCCCTATATTTTCTTCTTGATTTTTCTCTCTACTGACTACCCATAGCTACACAGTAAAGATAGACATGGTCATGGAAAGTGCTGGTTGGCAATGTCCAGGTGATGAGGAAGACAGTAGTGGTGTCTGGTAGAGGTAAAGGAAAACCAGTGATTCATGAATAATTTTTGTCCCCATCACAATCAAGTAAGCTATCCAGAATGTAGTCATAGCACTTTCAATACATCATGTTTATGTACAAATTTGTTAGGCAGATCTTCAAATGCAAGAAAACTATAGTTACAACTGGAATTCGATGCTGGCAATTGCAAAGCTTTAGGTTAAGCATCACTTGGTTGAATTGCATTGGTGACTTTTTAGGCATTTAAGTCTTAACACTTTATTTACTGCCCACTACTCAACACTTTGGACAAATTAGGTGAGATTTCTTATGCCTGAATTTCCCTGGTTAAATAATGGTTAAAATGATATTAATAATAGTCCATACTTCATGTAAGAGGCACGTAGAGGTTTAAATGATATATCTCTACATGGCTCTTACCATAGTGCTTGGCACATAGTGATGACTCCTCAAAGGTCACCTTCATTATTGCTATTACAATTATAACTTTTATTGTAAGTTTTTGTATAGCTATAAAGATCTATGTTATACAGATATAATTTTTGAGATTAATGTAAATCCTTTGATCATATTTATCGTAAAGACTGACCAGGTGTATATCCAACTAATTTGATCTTTTTCCTAGACTGTATTTCCGGTCTCTTCTGCAGTTAGTTGTGCTCACACATCTGAGATATATTCAAAAGAATGGAACTGGAAAAATATGTATAACTTTTAGGACTGACATCCTCCCATGCCCAAATTTCCATGGTTGTTATCCTCCTGTGATGTGATGAACCCAAGATGGCAACTTTAGAAGTGACATCTTAAGGATGACAGGACCACAATGTTCTGAATCATTGGTTGGGAAAAGAGAAGTCACTTGCCAATCTGAGATACTTTGGATTTTATATAAGCATGAAATAGACTTTGGTCATCTTTAAGCCCATTCATTTATTAATTTGTTTGCCATAACAGCTTAGGTTATCTAGCTAATACAATAATATACTGAGGAGATTGATTACTCTGTCTGGTATAAGCACCTTGGAGAACCTATCACTAAAATAAGCTTATTTGAGTAAAAAGGTCTTGGACGTGATTAAATTATAACATCAAATTTTTTTTTGTTTTCATTCATATATCTTCCTTATATGTTAAATACTTATTTTAAGAGAATTTTCAAGGCTTTTCCTCATTCCTTTCAAGGTGTTTTAACCCTTTTCCTGGAAACATAAAACCTTTCAAGATTGAACTAAAAAAAAAAATAGAAACCTTGAATAGACTAATAACAATCAGCAAAATAGGATCAGTAATAAAAAAATCTCTCAAGAAAAAAGATGTCAGGACCAGATGAATTCATAGCCAAATTTTACCAGACATACACAGAACTGGTACCTGTCCTACAAAACTGGTTCAAAAAATTGAGGCAGAAGGAATCCTCTCTAACTCATTCTGTAAAGCCATTAACACCTTGATACAAAAGTCAGGCAAGGGCACAACAACAACAACAACCACCAAAGAAAAGTACAGGTCAATATCTATAAGGAACATAGATGTAAAAATCTTCAACAAAATATTAGCAAATTGAGTTCGCTACCATATGAAAAAGATAACACACTCTGATCAAGTGGGTTTTGTTCAAGTTATGCAAAGATGGTCCAACATATGCAAATCAAGAAATGTGATTCACGATATAAACAAGATTAAAAACAAAAACCATATGGTCATTTCAATAGATGCAGAAAAATCAATTGATAAAATCCAACATCCTTTCATGATTAAAAACACTAAGAGAAATAACTCAGAAACAAAAAGCCAAATACTAGATGTTCTCACTTATACATGAGACCTAAACCATGGATGCATATGGAGGTACAGAGTAGAATAATAGACTCTGGACATTCCAAAAGGTGAGAGGGAAGAAGAGGGGTGAATAATAAATAAAAATTATCTACTAGGTACATTGTATGCTATTTGGATGATGGGTGCACTAATAACCCAGATTTCACCGCTGCACAATACATCCATGTAACGAAACTGCACCTGTACCCCTTAAATCCATTATAAAAACAAAATGAATGGATAAAGAAAATGTGACTTATATACACATAATGGGATATTATTCAGGCTTAAAAAGGAAAGAAATCCCAGCATTTGCAACAATGTGGTTGAACCTAGAGGACATTATGATAAGTGGAAGAAGAGAGAAGCAGAGAGACACATACTGCATGAGCTGAGAAAAAGTAAAGTAAGTCCAATTCATAGAAATGAAGAGCAGAATAGTAGTTACTAAGGACTGGGGGAGTGAGAGAAACACGAGGCTGCTGGTTGAAGGGTCCAAACTTTCAATTACAACACTAATGCCTAGGATGGTGACTACAGTTAATAATATCATATTTTATGCTTGAAATTTGCTGAAGGAGCAGATTTCAGTTATTCTCACCACACACACACACACACACACACACACACACACACACACACACACACACACGGTCACTAGCTGAGGTGCTGGATATGGCAGTTAGCTTGAGTGTGGTAATCATTTCATAATGTATTCATATATTGGGTCTTCACACTTTATACCTTAAATTTATACAAATTTTATTTGTTAATTGTTCCTCAATAAATTTTGGGGAAAGAGAATATATCCAAGGAGACCAAATAATTAGTATATTTTTCAAAAGGACGAACCATCTTGCACATCAAAAGCTATTTCTGTCAATAGAATTTTGTTTTTCCATATTTAACATTTTTTTCCATGAGAATGAGAAGTTAAGCATGCTTAATGTTTTTTGTAGGGTTTTTTTTTTTTTAGTGATTTTCTTTATAATGTTTTTAAATGGATACTCTCCAAGTTATATGAATTCACATGAATTAGAAAGGAAAAATTGGTTGATGAATTAAAAAATAATCCTGATGTATTCTACTCCACTGTGAATGAGGTATTATAGCAGAAGTTATCTGGCTTAAATCGGATAATTTCATCTGAAACAAGACAAACTTTTGCATGTGATATTTTATAGTAAATGTCCCATGGCTTCAATTTCCTGCAATGCAATTTCTTAGCTTTTTATGTATTAAAGAAGGAGAGAACTTTCATCAAGGGAGGGGAAGGGATTTTCTTCCACTTTGCAGCTGGAGAAAGCAAGGCAGACAACAGGCAATCAGTGTGACTCAAGTCCATGTAGAAAATCCCAAGGCAAAGCGCTGGTGAAGCTGGGCAACACTCTTCCTCAAAATGACAGTGACTTCCCAGAGCTGCTACAGAAATAAATTATTGTATGGGTTCAGAGAGAAAAGATGTTCTTGTCTGAGACTTTTAAAATAAACATTAGCTTTGATATGAAGCCATTAACGTTCTCAAAGATGGGACAATCTAGATAAATCTCAGTGGAACATATATATAACATTTCACTCACATATATAAATATAACGGTACATACATAGCTTAGTTGAGTTTACTTAGCTAAGTCAGTAGCATTTATTGTTGCTGTAGCGTCAAATAATACACCATGATTACTCTTCCTGTATTCTGTCTTCAGCATAAATTATTTTCACCTATGCAGGTTTCTACAAATTCATCTTTAATTTTTCCAGTTTCTCCATCAAATCTGTCATATCCATTAGATTACCTTCTATCTGAGCATTCATACTAAGCTCTGAGTTCTATTACCTGCCCTCCCAGCCCTGACTGGAATTGTTACTCTCAAAGTGTTCTGCCCTCCTGCTCCAAACAGTATTCATAATATTTTCTGCAGTTGCAGCATCAATTGTATGATTTAGTATAATAATTATCCCATAAAGGAAGATTATTTCTGTGAAGCATCAGAAGAAAAAAAAGGGTGTTACCCTAACAGCTGTAAAACTTAACACTCTGTCTTTCATTGTGGCTACACAGTGCTAAACATCCAGATGCGACAGGGACGCTCCAGACAATCATTCGGATGCTCCAAAACCCAGGAGTGTGGTGGCTGCTAAACAAAGCAGCTTGACTGAGTGGCTTTTTCCTTTGCATCTGGATATTTTGACACTATCCAGACTTAGCCTTTATCATAACATGACCAAAACTGAATGTGAGATACTTAATGCAACGATTTACCACCATATGCAGAAGTATTCTCCATTTACTGTCATTCCTCGCCGTTGCTTTCCCGAATATCCCATAAAATCTATATCAATTAAAAAAAATTGGAACGTGCTTTCATATTCAAACATAATTTTATTTTGTGTTTTAGTTGACAAGGAAAGATGATATCCATTTATGTTATATAATATAATGTTTTGATACAGGTACACCTTGTGGAATGGCTAAATCAAGCTATTTAGCGTATGCATTGCTTTGCATTACTTATTTTTTGTGATGAGAACGATTAAAATCCACTCTTTTAGCAATTTTCAAGTATGTGATATATTGTTATTATCAATAGTCACCGTGAAGTACCCTAGATCTCCTGAACTTAATTTTCTAGTCTGAGTGAAGTTTTGTGCTCTTTGACCAAGATTTCCTCAAACCCTCCAATCACAGGCCTCTGATAACCACCGACTCTCTGTTCCTTTGAGTTTGACTTTTTCACTCTTCAAATATAGGTGAGATCATGTGGTATTTGTCTTTCTGTGCCTGGCTTATTTCACATAACATAGTATCCTCCAGATCTATCCATGTTTTCAAATGGGTCCTGCCAATTTCAACCTTTTTGAAGGGTTAATAGCATTCTGTTGCATACATAGAACCATATTGTCTTCATTCATTCATTGGTTGATGGACCCTTTGATTTGGCATCTTAGCTCTTGTGAATAATACTGCAATGAACATGTGAGTGCAGACATCTTAAAATTACTGAGTTGATATGACACAGTGGGAATGCTGTATCATAGGGCAATTTTATTTTTAATTTGTTGAGGAAACTATTTTCAGAAAGGCTGCACCAACTGACATTCCCACCAACAGTGTATAGTGGTTCTCTTTTCGCCACATTCTCTCCAACGCTTGTTACCTTTTGACTTTTTGATAATAATCATCCAGGTGTGAGGCGATATCTCACTGTGGTTTTGATTGGCATTGGCTATTGTTGAGCGTATTTCCATACACCTCTTGGCACTTGTCTGTTTTCTTTGTGAAAACATCTGTCTATTCAGGTCCCTTGTTCATTTTTAATTGGGTTATTTGTGTTTTGTTTTTTTTTCTGCTGAGTTGACTTCCTTGTATATTTTAGATATTAACTCATCATCAGATTTCAATTTGTGAATATATTCTCTTATTTCATAAGCTGTCTCTTCACTTCGTTGAGTGGTTCCTTTGCTGTGCAGAAGCTTTTTAGTTTGATGAAAAGTAAAAACCTCCCTTGCTCTTTCACTGGGCTCCAAGCCTCTCTGGGTTTGATCTATGCCACAACGTCTATCTTCTTTTTTCCTAGCTTCATAATTTTTCTAAGTGGTGTCCCTAAACATCTCTGATGTCTCTCCCTGTGATCCACACCTGAGCTGCAACTGTTCTCTGTTCTTCTCACTCCAATATTCTAGCTTCTAGCTGGGAAGTTAGGATAACTACTGTCTCTAATCAGACATCTTGTCTCCAATACCTCCACCCATCTTCGAAGGCAGCTAGGCTCACCCCTATACCACCAATGCCCTCCACCCACCTTGAATTAAAAGAAAAATAAGATGTCATATTTGGTTGGGAAAATCTAATTCTACTATTAGGGAGGTAGAAAAATTTCTTTTTTCTTGTATATTCTTACCCCCAAATTTTGTTTGTTGGCATGTACACACAGGCTGAATAAAGTACATTATATTTATAAGCATAATAGATTTAAAACCTACTCTTAGCCAAAGATTTCAACAATAAAAAAGGCAATTTAAAAAGCAAATCAGCTTTGTCAAAAGGCTTTTCTTTTCCTCAATGCAACCTCTCAGCACTGCTACCCTGGCATCGTACCTTTATCTTGCAGTGGGCAAAGAAGGACTGTGGTTTGGGTTTATGAAAGAGACAAGGGCCAGACAAGAATTAATAAGTCAACCCTTTAATATACTTTCTAGTGTCAAAATTCTGGTTTTATAACATCTGATGAAATTAGATTCTGTCCCCTTGTTTGAGACAGTCTGCCCCTAAGCAACTTCTTTGATCTACTCTTGCATAGCCAGTTAAACACTCAGTAGAGGCAGATTTTATTGTTTCTCTAGCCAGTGAGGTACCTAGATGATGGTCAAAGAGGACTTTAGCTTCCAGTAATCTTAACCCTTTTATGAGTGCAAATTGATCACTTAACATTTTTTAAAAAGTCCATTTGGTATCTGACCTGTTAACCTTCATATGACGCCATGACATCTTAAAATCAGAGAAACTATTAGAAAAATTATGTCTTAAATATGGGCCTTTGTATCTTTTACCATGTTCCCTTCTCTGGTGGTTATTACCTAATAATTTTTGACACTGGTGATTAAACATAAAATTTTACATTTTATGATTCGCTTTCAAACACACAATTGCGAACATATATATCAAGACAAAAATTAAGCATTCTTAAGGAGTCTGTAATTATATTTATACATTAAAATGTCAGTTGGGTAAAATGAATAACTTCAAACAATATTTTAATCTAATTGTTTTAAAGCAAAATAATTAATCAGTATTTTATCAGCACTCCTAAATCTCATGTTTTAAAAAACAGAAAGGGACACAGAGTGGTGAAGATTAGGAAAATTCAGTTAATTGTTTGATAATTTCATAACCACACCATATCTTTCTGATTGGGAGTAATCGCTAATCCTTTACAACTTGATTACTAGAACATTGATTATGTTTACTCCTGAATCTTCAGTATTCGGCTCATTGAGAGGTTAACTCAGTGTTAAAGACTTCATGTCTCAAAAGACAAACTGCACTTTGGATTGGGGCATATGGTGGCTGTCTCTTCAAGCCCAGTTCTGAAACACAAGGTCTTGTCCTCGTTTAGGAAGAAGTCTTATGATAGTCAGAGGAACTCCTATCCTCAGAGTAGGAGTTCTCTGGGCAAAGTTTGTCCTCAGACTTCACTTTCTTGAGGATAAATAGTATCCACCGTTTCAGTGGGTCTTCAAGATACCTTTCTACTCCATGAATTACTTGGTGTGCACATCTGCCCACTCCAAGGAAAGTATTTAACGAAGTTATAACGAGATGCAAATGACTAGTATTAAAGGCTACCACTTGGCTTTTGGACAGACCAGCAAAATCACCTACAGTTAGGGATGTGCAGCATCAATATTAGCAAGTCTGAGTAGTTTCCTTAATTCAGTAAGCAAACGTATACCTCTAACATTCTTGGCAGAATAGATGATAAAAGAGATAAATAAGACATTTGTCTGAACTCGAGGATCTTATAATCTAGTTAGACTGATGAAAATTAAAAATAAATAGGATTTGATGTTTCATCCTTCTTCGTAAGCCTTTTGCCCCACAAGTAGCTCCTCCTACGAGATGGATGGCCTCTGTTTATCTTTGTCGGTGACTCCACGTGCCGGTTGGCTGCCAAATTATAGTCTCCTTGAGGTACGGATTATCTTTTTGAGTAACTAGTGGGTTTTTAATAAGTATATGTGTGTTTTTTAATGAGCGGTTGTATAAATAGATTATCAATCCAAATACTTTATTTTACCAGATGTTACCTATTGGAAGCAGTAATTGAAGTTGTCCCAGGCAAAAAGATAAAAAGGTCCAGGCCCAGTGTCTCATGACTATAACTCAGTACTCTGGGAGACCTAGGCCTGGGGATGACTTGAGCTCAGCCTGAGCTCAAGCCTGGGGATGTTTGAGGCTAGCCTGAGCAATAGCAAAGCCCTGTCTCTACCAAAAACAGAAAAAGTTCACCAGGTGTCGTGGCAGGCACCTAGTCATCCCTGTTAATGGTTGGCAGTCTGGTCCCGGTTCCCCAAACTCATTTGACCTGGTTCCATTATTCAGCTGAGCTAGAAAGTTTAACTGAGGCACTGCGGTAGTTGAAAGCAAAAATGAACAGAAACTGGAAATAAAACGGAAAGCTAAAGCACAGACAATGTGAATAGGAAGTAAAAGTAACCTGCACAAGTTTCAGTGCAGATTATTTTATTTAGGAAGAACAAAGAGAAAGTTTAGAACACTTCCAAAGACAGTTGGAAGTGGGTCCTGCTCATGAAAGAGCAGAGGTGAGAGAAGAGAGAGCAGGTGTATGAATGAATATCCTCTCTCGCTGCAATTGGTTGGAAGTCTTTCACTGGCTGAGCCTCCAGGCAGCATTGCCCTTTTCTACTGGTTCTTGATTTTTCTGTCTTTCTATCGGTCTTTGGTTACCTAGGTTACCTCATACCCTCTTCTTATGGGTGCTCCAGACTTCCTGGTTCTGCAGGCCAGGCTCTCTTCCCATCCCTCTTGGAGGCCTTTTCTTAATGTCCTTCCTCAGTCCCAGCTGCTGGGGAGGCTGTGGCAGGATGGCTTGAACTCAGGAGGTAGAGGTTGCTGTGAGCTAGGGTGATGCCATTGCACTCTAGTGGCAGCCAAGTGAGACTCTGTCTTGAAAAGAAAAAAAAAAATTTAGAGGGAGCCTTAAAAAAAGATAAGGGAAAACCTTGCATATAAGGTTCAGGAAGAAGAAGGGAAACTTGGGCAATTGATGAAGGAGGTTTAGACGTCCACAGATCCCTCAGAGATGCTGTATCCATGTTATACAACTTGAAACACCTGTGCATAGGCTGATTTTGAAAAAAGGACTTACCTTATTTCCCATAACTACCCATACATTTCTTTAGACAAAGTGAATTCCAAAATATGTGATATAACAAGTGGTGATAGAGAGACTGCCATCATTTAAGCCTGGTGAATTAGAACACATAAAGGAATTCTCTCAGCATGAATTTGTACGTAAAAATCTAATTCCTTAAAAGATTTGTCCTTATACTTGGGAAATGATTAATGATAATGTACTGCTTAAGTCCAGACTCTAAGAGGGGGTTTTTGCTGCTTAGTTCTGATGCTGGTAATTTAGAAAATTAGGTTTCCAAATAATAAAATTTGATAGGCTTATTTAATTATACCATATCCATAAATTAAAAACAAGTTATTGATATTTTGGAATCATTTTTAGCTTAGACAATATTTTTATTTTCTGGTTTTGAGAACATTTTGATTTTTAATCATGAGAAAGAACTATTTGTTTTTATCAGCTATCAGGAACAAATATTCTCATTTTTTGCTCAACGGTATTATCTGATGAACCATGTTTTGCCCAATTACAAGTATTTATCTTCGTGTTTTTCTACACCCTGTGTATACTACCAAATTATTCAGGGATGTCTTACCATTAGAATTATTCAGTTAAAAAATATTCTCTGACTATCCTTTAGAACTTAGATTTTTATGAACACGTACTAAAACTTTAATATCTTTATATATTATCTTATTTAATCTTTGCTGTAGGAGGCTATGTATAGGAGTAATGGCACAGGAGTTCTAGATGATTCAGAGGAACTGTCATTCTAGGCCAAAACTATCAAGAAAAATGAACTTTTATTTCGTTTATGTTGTGATTATTCCAGATTTTTGTTTTGTGTTACTGTATGCAGCCTGAAGCTAATCTTACCTGATGACCCATGAGTATATCTTCTGCCTTACAAATTAGTGCATGTTAAGTATGCATATGAAAATAGTACCCTGCTTCCTTTGGATCTCAGTATAATTTTAGCAACATTGTCAAACTCCCTTTTGTCCTAAATCGGTTTATTCCCAAGAGTTTCCTCTATGCACTCTTTTATAAAAAGGTGTAACATGCTTAATGCTTTCTTTGAAATGCGATATGAGATAATGCACATGAAATTGCTGTGCAAATTAGGTAGAGTTGCACACAATTTTTTGGATTAGCATTTATAAGTTCCTTTCCCACACCTGAAAGTTCAAGAACATTTGACTGCCTTCTTAATGCTTTTCAACCTCTAGTAGGGAATGAGTTAGAAGCATCTGTACCTTATGACGAGTTGTGGCCAAAGGCAGAAAAGTTCTAGTCACATTACACTCAAGCTCTAATGGAGAACAGAAAGCTTTTATTTCTATAAATTTATGATTTTGCTTATTTATGGTCTGTGTGGCCAAAGGCTATACAAGGAAGACATTTTATTAATCTACAAAATGAACAAGTACAATAAAGCTTTAGCTAATATTTTATAATTTATTAAACAATAATAAAAACAAAATCGTGGTTACCTTGAAGCTATATATCTACATCTATATCTATCTATCAATACATATATATAGAGAGAGAGAGAAAGAGAGAGAGAGAAAGTGAGGGAGAGTACATCTGAGTGTTGGAATATTCAAAAGCAGATATCTGGTGTTAAATTGAGAACGGAAAAACTATGGCCTGATATCACCAAGAAAAAAATCAATGCCTTTTTCATGTCAAAATGAGAATTATTGTGACCAGTTGTCAAAGACTCATAGGTTGAGAGGCTTGGGAATTTTTAGATGTAAATTGGGAAATACATGAATAAAAAGTGTTTTGTGCAAAAGCCACATCAGGGCTCTATTACAAAGAGAACGAAATACTTCGCAGCACCCTATGTCATGATGGCAATGTGCAACATGTTTTTTGCAGATTGTAGAGATAATTCTATTTTAAAACTTTCTTACATAAATTCTTTAAATTTTCAAGGAAGTTCTGAACAATTTTAAAAAATAAGGGAGGCAGAGGGGAAGGAAGGAAGGCGAGAGAGCAGCAGCCCAAGCAGTGAGAAGAAAGAAACAGGGGAAGAGCCTGGAATGCGATTTCTCAGAAAACATAAAAGAGCAAAATTACAGAAAGTAAGGGCGAATAAAGACCAATGTGCCTGATTTCATCATTTCTAAGAGATTACCATTTGATTCACATTTTTTTTGTTTTATTTCTCTCACCCTTAGAAGCAAAAACACAGAAGGCAAGGACATCTTTACATATTATTTCCATCGCCCAGAAAGTGCTTAATTTAAATGTTTAACCTAAAAGGAGAAAGGACAAAAGGCTGTAGCAGATGCTAATTAAGTGTGGGTAGAAAGGAAGAATGGAGAACAAGAGAAAATGTCTGCAGGAACAAACATAAGATTTTCCTCCATTACTTATCATTACTGGGCCCATATTCTTTATGGAGTTGATGCTTTCAGTACTTATTGATTTACTGTACTGGTAATTACACTAACATCGACCTGCATTTTTCTTCCTGCATAAATGTTGAATTTATTTAAAAGCTAATTGTCATCAGGTAACTGTACTTCCGCAAAATAATGCAGTGGGCATATTGCAGCCCTACTGTGTGCAAAGCTCAGCAGTGGCCCTGGGGATACAAAAAAAAACACATCTGCATTAATTCTTAATTTTAAGAAGCTCCCAGACCATTTTGCAGGTTCTTCATGTTTTCAACAAAATAAAATGAAAAGTTCTCATTAAATTATAAACATTTGCTGTGGAGTTTCAAAGAAAAAAGAGAAGACATTATTATTTAGCAGAACTAAAAAAAAAAAGTCATGTAATAGTTGACATTTTTATGATATTGAAATAGGAACAGCATCTACTTCATGGGACTAAGGACTAAGTCCTTACTTGAAGGACTAAGTAATAAATTAAGTACTCAGAACAGTGCCTGTACATAACAGACACTGTATCATGTGTTAGTTATTAAAAATTTATAATGATTATTATGCTTGAACAAGTACTCTCAGAATTCTAGAAAGACCTTGGTCATTTTTAATTTTTTGAGGTACTTAGTATATTAATAAAGAAATGCTCAACAGGGTAGTAAACAAATTGAGGTATATTAAAAATGTTCACATATAAGAAATTAATACTTTTTAACACCAAGGAATACAATGTCTATCATTTTAACTACATTTGAAATAAATTTTGAGGTTTCTAAGTGAATGTAACATCTAAGGAAAATGGCCCTCCTTCATCCCAGAATAGGCCCTGAAAGGAAAAATGGACACAGGGAAAAAGGACAAGATGGAAGGGAGGATTTTAGATGGAAGAAACGCAGGTGTTGGAGGTATGAAGGTGACAACATACAGGGAAAGCTTGGGGGAATAATGAATTGTTCACTGTAGTTGGTGTCTCAGTCTGTTTATTTTGCTATAGCAAAATACTACAGAAGTTTATGAACAACAGAGATGTATTCCTCCTAGTTCTGGAGGCAGAGAAGTTTGAGATCAAGGTGCCAGAAGGTCTGGCGTCTGGGGAGGGCTGCTCTCGGCTTCCAGGGCAGCGCCTTGTGCTGATCCTCCAGAGAGAATGAATGCTTTGTGCAAACACGGTGGGAGGGAAGAAAGATTACAAGACACCAATCCATTTATGGGTGGAGGCCTCTGGCCTAATCACCTCCTAAAGGTCCCAACTCTTAATATGGTTGCATTGGGGATTAAGAGTCAACATAAATAGCGGCAAAGACACAAACGTTCCAACCACAGCAGATGGGGCATAGGAGATACCTAAGAATAAAAGATGGGTATCTTGGGCCCACCGCCTGGCATATCCTAACCTACTCGATTCCGTAGGGTCTAAGAGGTAAGATCCTTAAGCCTCTCTTTGTGCAGGCATTTATTTATGAGGGGCCAGATAATTGAAATTGTATTTTAAAAGAATTAATTGATGACAGTATAGAGTGTGTATCTGATAGTGACTGGGATCAGAGATCTGTAGGCAGAGAATTGGAATGAGGGTCTGAAAACAACTCTGGGAAGAAAAAGGGGGGAAGATAGAAAAGAATGATGTTGAGGGTATACGATGTACAAGATTAGATCCCGCCTCACACTGGTTTCAACAGCTAGACTTGCCTATCTCCTTTATAATGATAACCTAAAGGGCAGCCATTAGATCAACAAACAAACAAAACACAAAACGGCAGGCTTCTCCGCCAAATCCCCTTTCTATTTCACATATCCATCTTCACCCACAACTGTCTGTCTCTAGTTTCCTCCCCCCTCTGACGAAGGAGAATGGGTTTCTCTTCCAGAGGAACTCATTCCTCTATCCAAAAATCATGAAAATACCTTTCTCTAGACATGTCTTCATTCCAGTCTGGATCCCATTTGCTTCCATCCTCACAGAAAACTTTATAAAACCACACCTGTATCCACTACTGGATCTTTCTCCTAGTTTCTTCTCCCAGACATTAACTCCACTCAAAGTGTCCTCATTCGTGATTTCTGTCTTTCTGACCCATTCATATCTTCTTGGACTTTTCCTTCCCCAAG
The DNA here is from genome assembly GCA_963574655.1 of Perodicticus potto. Taxonomy (NCBI): domain Eukaryota; kingdom Metazoa; phylum Chordata; class Mammalia; order Primates; family Lorisidae; genus Perodicticus; species Perodicticus potto. Next base: position 14,041 of record CAUYRH010090094.1, read on the forward strand.
GATCCATCATTTATCCTAATTCTCTTTTCATTCTACACATTTCATCAATGTTATCAGCCTCAGTTTGCTCCAATGTGTTTATGATTCTCAAATCTCTATCACAAGTACCACTTGTATATTGCATGGGTTGTTGGAATGACCCGTATATCCAGACGTGGAACTTATTATCTTCTTCTCAGCCCTGTTACTTCTGTACTTTATATGTCATTGAGTCACATCATAATCACTGCAATCTAGTGAGCTACAAACCTGAGATGAATCCTTCACCATTTTTCATTAACCTTTTCCTAATTCTTAGGCCACATTGACAGGGATTCTTTGGATAAAAACAACATACTAAGACAGGAATCTATGGGAAGCATATGAGGAATACTCCAGAAGTTGGAAGATTGGAAAATTAGCCCTAAAGATGGGCAAGAATGAGGCAGTTCCCTAAAGCTAAGGAGGAGGAAATAAAATGCTTTTGGTATAGATGGAAGATTAAAGAGGACTGCAAATTCCTTGATGTTCCTTCCATTGGCGTCTGAGACTATTCCTCCTCCCTTTGTATCTGCACTGTCCTGTGACCATTACGCCCAATAAAGTATAGAAGAAACAACATTTCCTTCAATATTTTGGTTTCTAAATGTATCTTTCAAAAAACAAGTATGGTCTAGACAACTGGACATACACACCTTCAAAAGAATGAATTTGGATCCTTTACCTTAAACCATAGACAAAAATTAACATAACATGGATCCTAATACAAATGTAAGAGCTAAAACTAGAAAACTTTTAGAAGAAAATAGAGGAGTACATTTCTATGACCTTAGGATATGAAATATTTTCTCAGATACAGGACCAAAAAGTCTGAGGAACAAAATAAAATGTAGACAAATTAGATATCATTAAAATTAAAATGTTTATAAGTCAAAGGACATCATCAAACAAATGAAAAGATAGTTCATGGAAGGAGGGAAAATATTTGCAAAGAATCTATCAGGTAACGGACTTGTACCTATAATACATAACTCTTACAACTCAAACGTAGCCTAATTTAAAAAGTGGCAAAAGATTTGAATTGACATTTATCCAGTGAAAAGTGTAAATGACCAATAAATACATAAAAAATTGTCATCATTAGCTTTTATGAAAAACGCAGATAAAACCTCACTAAGATATCCCTTGGCACCTGCCAGGATGAGTAAAATAAAAGAGATAGACAGTAATAAGTGTTAGCCAAGATGTGGAGAATTTTGAACTCTCATGCATTGTTGATGGGATATAAAATAGTAGAAAAATTTGCTTTGAAAAATAGTTTTGATATTTTTATAAATTATTAAACATACCCATGATCCAGCAATTTTTCCAGGTACATATACAAGATAAATGAAAGTATGTTTATGCAAAAACTTGTACATGAATATTCATAGAAACATTATTTATGAAAAGTAAAATGTGGAAAAATCCTAAATTTCCATCAATTGATGCATAGATAAACAAAATGTAGTACATGCACACAGTGAATATTATCCAGAAAAGGAATGATGCACTACTGTATGTTACAACATGGATGAATCTTCAGGACATTATGCTAAGGAAATAAAGGAGCCAGTCCAAAAAGATTACATGCTGTATGACTCCATTTCTGTGAAATATCTAGAAAAGACAAATGCCTGGGGATATAAAGTAGACTGGTGGATGACAGGGGAAAAAGAAATGGAATAGGTAGTGACTACTAATAGGTATAGGGTGGTGGTGGTAATGCAAACTAATACGTTCCTTTGGGGAAGATGTTTGGAGATCATTTAGAGATCTAAAAATAGACCTGCCATTTGATCCTTCAATTCCTCTATTAGGCTCATATCCAGTGGACCAAAAATCACTTTATAACAAAGATATTTGCACCATAATGTTTATTGCAGCCCAATTCATAATTGCTAAGTTGTGGAAGAAGCCCAAGTGCCCATCGATCCACGAATGGATTAATAAATTGTGGTACATGTATACCATGGAATACTATGAAGCCTTAAAGAAAGATGGAGACTTTACCTCTTTCATGTTTACATGGGTCGAGCTGGAATATATTCTTCTTAGCAAAGTATCTCAAGAATGGAAGAAAATGTATCCAAAGTACTCAGCCCTACTATGAAGCTAATTTATAGCTTTCAAGAAGGCTATAACCCAATTATAGCACAAGAATATGGGGAAAGGGGCACAGGAAGGGAGGGGGGAAGATGGGTGGAGGGAGGGGTAATTGGTGGGGCCACATCTATAGTGCATTTTAGAAGGGTACAGATGAAACTTACTAAATGCAGAATACAAATGTCTTCATACAATAACTAGGAAAGTGCCATGAAGGTTATGTTAAACAGTTTGATGAAAATGTTTCAGATTGTATATGAAGCCAGCACATTGTACCCAATTGCACTAATGCACACAGCTATGATTTAATAATAAAAGAAAAAAACACCAGAATGAAGACACTTACTTAAAAGAATGATGAAAATAATTATGTAACATTAGATAGACATTTCAAGTTCCTTTTAAGGTACTCCACATCCATTTTGTCCTTGACCCTTACAAAGCAAGGAAGGGAGGGAAGAAGGGCAGAAGAGAGGGAGAGAGAGAGAGAGAGGAAGGGAAGGAGGGAGGAAGGAAGGGACAACGGGAGGGAAAGAGGGTCCAGCTCAGTGCCAAATGTCTGAAAATGAAAATGTGTGCTATTACAGGAGATGATACTACCAGAAAACTGGTATTTATCCCCACACGTTTAATGTATCAAGGTTTCCATTACTTGGTTTCACTAAAGCATGGCACCTTTTAACCCCACCCCACCCCCCAATGTGCAAGAAGCGACTTCTGCGCTGCTCACCACTGGCTGCCAGGAGGTGGCCAAGGTGGAGTAGCCTCCAAACAGGTGGATTCCCTCAGGGTCCACCCTGTGTGGAGGTGGCAGCACTGCCCTGGCTGCTCATCCTGCTGTCCCCAGACCTCAGCACGCAGTGACAAGCCAACCTGTCTAGCGTGTGTCTTGTCCATGCCATTCAGGACATGCGCCCTGAGCCCAGGGAGGCAGTCTTTCACAATAAACTTTGGGTTGTGATGAGGGTTACACTCAGACTCATGGGAACTACTGACATAATTCAGCATTTAAGTTAAAAATGAAAGGCTCTAAGCTCCAGCCGACACTCTCCCCTCACACTCTTGATGATTCTGCCCCTAAGGAAGAATCATTCATGGGGCCTGTGTGAAATGTCACATGCGGAGAGCATGGGAAGGGGCACTAGCCACAGCCACAGCCTTATGGGAAAAGACTTCAGTCCTTGTTACCTCCTGGTGGAGCTTTGGCCACTTCGAAGGACCCTCTGAATAAAATGAATTCATAGCACAGTTTATGGGGACCTGCGAGGTGCATGGCCCCTCCAGCTGCCCCTGCCCCCTCCCCACTCCCTGTTCCTAGCTCTCCTCATACCCACCTTCCTCCTCAGGCCATCATTTGCTGCAGCACCCATCATCCCCTGCCCTCCCCAGGTCCTGCTCTCCTCAGCTCTCCTGCTGCTCTAGCAGACAGGTGTCCCAGGGCTCAGTCTGTGTCAGTCACTGCTTCCCTTGCCCTTGTCACTCACAGAACTTGGCCATCATCTGCTGCTTCTCAGGTCCCTCAAAGAAGGGATGACCTCTGATCGCTGAACCCAGCTCAGTGCCAGGCATCCAACAATGAGGGGCAAATGCTGGGGTCAAGGGGAGTCAACCGTTGGAATTCAGTGACTCTCCCCTGTTCTTACCATCCAGATCACAAAGGGATGGGAGAAAGAGGCCAGTGAGGAACATCATTCCCTGCCCCTGACACGTACCTCGTGTCCTGACCATGTCCTTTCCTGAACCTCTCCACACTCAGGAAGAAAGCGCGAGTTTATGCTCAAAACTGTCCAGGCCACAGTGCGCCTGTGAGAGCAGGTACTAGAAAGAGGAATAAGCAAGCACAGATTGTATGTTTTAAGAACAAAGACGTGGCTTTGTTGAACGAAGCTTCTCAAACTCTTCTTGTGACCCCGTATGTCCAGCTGTCCACCTTGTGGAGCACCAGAGCTCAGCACTGCCTGGTGTCTGCCCCTCAGCCCCCACCCCCAGCATCCTTGGCTCTCCCCTCCTTAGCTTTCATCTCTGCCTGCTGCTGATACAGGGTCCCTCTTCCAGGGATGGACAGGCACCCCCATTTTCTAGGCCTGGTTGAGTTCAAAAATCAGTCTCATCACAGATCCAATCTAAGGGCACAAATGGATCCCTTCCCTGGAAACATCCTCTGGTCTCAAGCAACATCATGAAAAAAGCAACCTGATTGGCATTTGATGGGTGCACCCCCTGGAGTGGGCAGCACATGTCCTGAGGCCTCGCCTGGGGCAAGGGCTCCAAGGACCATATTCCTTTGCTAATCTTAGGATTATTTTCTGCCTTCAGACCCCTGACCAACTGGGATGTGTTCCAGACTCACATTCCCAAAATTCCTTGCTCACAGGACAGGGAAGGCAGGGAACAACCCCGAGACAGGAAGGAAGCCCACATGGGCTGCCACATGGTCTCCATCACTGAGATTTGTGCCCTTTCTCTTATCTGTCTTTTTTATCCTGCAGTAAACTCTGTCCTACCACTTACTTGGGTGTCTGTGATTTTGTCTTTGAGCCCAATACAGATTCTGACTATACTGCCACCAGCCCAGAGCTACCACAGTCAGAATGACCCATGTGGGGAGACTGCTTAGAGAACAGCTTTGCTTTGGTCTAGCACCCTGATCACTGAAACCCCTCACCTTTGATTTCATCACACTCATTTCTACAGATGAAACATCCTCCAAACCTCTAAACCTGCTGCCCACAAAACAGGCCCCAAGCTGACCTGCCCAAGAAGGGGGGCCAGGCTCCCTCACTCACTGGTGCACTCTGGTCCCCAATGCAAGGATCTGAAACTCAGTTCATCCCACCTGCTGGCTCTCCTACCTGTCCAAACTGCTCATTCTCTTGGTTCTAGTCTCTTAAGCAAGAAACTTAGACTCATCTTATTGTCAGCCACTGTTCACTTCGGTGGCCATTCCACACAGGGCGCTTGCTGGTCAGGCCCCAACAAGGCCGGACAAGCCCACGTGCTGATATCTGCAGATTGTCCATTCACTTCCAAGGCTGCCATCATAGATAAGTTGGGGAACTGGACTCCATGGTACTATTCAAGGAACCGGCACAAACTGTGCAACTAGTGAAGTATTGACTAACTATAATTTAGTATAGAATAAGAATGTTTTGAAGATACAACCACTTTAAGATAGGAAGACCTTGTGTAACTTTGTAATCTATAAGGAGGACTCTGTTTAATGTATACTATGATGAGTGACCACATTAGTGATGCTTACTCTTACTGTGAAGAATATAAAAGTAACAAAAAAAAAATTAAGAAAACCGGAACGGCAGAACAGCTCTTTGAAGAGATATCCTTGCTGTTCTCCACAATTTCTGGCTTTTCTGTAAATAAAAGTTAAACGGTTGCTCTCTCATCTGCTTCTCCATTGATTGGTGTAGGTGACAGGTAGACAGACTTAGCAGAGGGAAAGGATTTGACTTCCATTTTGCCGATTTTATCAGGACGACTGTGGCTGCCCAATCAAGAGTAAACCATAAGCAGAAGAAGGTGGACATGGCCCAATTTCCCAAAACCCTTACACCTATAACAATTAAGTTCTCAAACTTGTCCTAGAAAAAGTGCTTCAAACCTCATTGCTGAATATCCCTACAGTCACCTTCCAAGTAATCCCCTTGGGAAGCTATGCACTGACACCAGCACCTAGTCCACCCTTCAGAGCAATTTCAGAACTCCTTTCCTGGAACAGCCATCAGAACTATTGTCATGTTACCCTTGATGTCCTGAATGTCATCAAAATGTCTTCCTTTTGATATTTCCTTTATCTTCTAATTAAAAAGACTTTGGGGACCAGATTGGGTGAGTAGGGAGGGTATTATGTTACAGTTATTTGTTTACTGGCTAAAAACTCCATCACAGAAAGTGCCATGAGAGCTGGTGCATTGTTGTGATGTAAGAATCATGAGTTGACCAAGATTTTCAGAAAGGCATCAATGTATACATGATCTATGTGTTTATACCTAAATAAATTTAAAAAGAGATTTCCCTATTTCTTTATCCATGTTTATTTGCTCTGCTATGCTTCTCACAGTCAGGTGATGATTTTGACACACCATTAGATAAATCTGTGCAATATTTTTGACAGTTCTACTCATTATTGGCTACCCTGACCTCTCTTCATCAGTGACACTTTCTCTCCCCTAGAAAAATGTTTCCACTGCCATTTTCCTCATGGTATCATCCCCATAAACTTGGACTAACAAGTCCCTGATTTCACTTCCCTCTTGCAAGTTTAACAAGAAATTTACATGTTTGTTTGTTGCTCTAATTCATGCAAAAATTATGCTGACATTTTCAAGACAGCACAAAAACACGCACAACGGTAATGAACACCATTCAGCATGACACCACCACAGCTCAACATGAACACAGCTCTGAGACACTGATATTCCAAGGCCATGAACCCTCACTGAGCTGTCAGTACAGTGCTGCCAATAAAAGTACATGGTGCCAAGTTCGTGAACTTAATTGTCAGACCTCAAAATCACATTTGATACTTTCACAGCACCCCCAACTCAAGTCCTCAGAGGTTCTGCCCATGCCCTGCCCTTCCGCATGGCATCCTGGGCATGCCATAATTGTGTCCAAGCTCTGTGGCCTAGATGCAAAATCTCTGTGCATTGTGCTCAGTCTGGCTCAGAAGCTTCTTTCCAAAAGGCGGCTACATCTCCTCCCCAGCAGGATTGACTTAGCCATTCTCCAGGCCACTCTGAACCCATTCAGCTGTGCTTGTTTATTACTCTTTCCTGATACAGACTCATCTTCTTTGCCAAACTGTGAGAGATTCACGTGTATCTGTCTTGATCTATCCCAATTCCTGGCACATCCAGGGTTTTCAAGGTGCTTGTCAAATGAAGAAGAGAAGAGAAAGGATCTGCCTGGGGCTTGTCTGGGGGCCTGGGGCACGAGTCCCAGTGTCATCCGCACTGGTTTTAGGTTTACAGCTCTAATTTTAGGGAAGATTTAGACAGCTCTAAACTGTCATCAGCACTGGTTTTAGGTTCACAGCTCTAATTTTAGGGAAGGTTTGGACCAGGTGACATTGGCCCAGAGGCTGGGGCAGCAGTCTGTCCCAAAAGTGCTATACCCTTCTCCACATCCTGCTCTGCCTCACACCCTGCTCTGCACCGCATCCTGCTTTGTGGCACAGTCACAGCACAGATGGGACACACCTGGCTAGGTCATGGTGGCCTCTGACACATGTCTGGACTGGCCTTAATGCACAGCCACCCTTTGTCTGTGGTGCCAGGATTGGGGGTGGCCTAAGCTCCTACAAGCCTAACATGACCTGCAGTTGCTTGGAGTCTGTCATTGGAGATATTATTCTTCCCCAAGCGGAAATTTGGGGGTCTCTAGCCTTGAACCCCTGCACCCACACTGGATTTAAGGTATTAAGGAATTGTTCTGTTAGGATGGCATCTGTTTCAGGGCCTTTCCATCACCTGTCCTTAGCACAGGCATTGTCCACAATGGCCACATGACTGAGAAAAGGGAGGGAAGAGGGAGGCTGAGTGCCTCCAGTGGGCGGGCAGACATTGAGAAAACATTGAAGCTAGTACTCCCCTCAGTATTTAGTGGCCAAAAACACTGCACCTAGCGAGGCCATGGTTGACTCTGCCAGATGCATAGCCTTAGTCTGGGACCCGTATGCATCCCAGTTACACATCCACACCCCGGTGGGGTCTGTGTGGGGTACTCTGCACATGCCCTCCTGGACCACACGGTCTCCCTGAGCTTCCCACAGATAACCAGCTGAATACCCTGGTCCTCAGTCAAAACCAGCTGAAGTTCCAAAGTCCTACCTACTTTCCAAATGACTCACCAGCCCACCTGAAGCAACTGGGTCCAAAGAGCCACACACCCAGTTGTCCAGGCACAGCATCTGCTGTTTCTCCTCTTCTCTGATTGTCTATGGCACATACAGACCAGTGGTTCTGTGTCCTGGGACACAGCTTTCTGGATTTCAGTAAGTGCTCCAGGTTATTCCTGCACTCCAAGGTTTGAGCCTCGCTGGTACGGATGATGATAGATGTGTAAATGGCCAGTGGTGCTCTGGGTCACTCTGTGGGTTCTCTCTTCTGCACATTTGTACAAGACCAAATACATGCTAGGCACTCTGGTATTTCTACTAAGCTAATGAGCCACCCAACAATATTTTTCTGGATCCCTGCATCTTATGTGAGCTAGGTATAGACTACATATGGCTTTTGTTTTGTGCCCTAAAATCAGATCCTAACACTGAGAAAGAAGCTGGCCCCTGAAAGCCAATTAGCACAATAGACCAACCTCTAATAGACACCTGCAATCCACTGCGTCTCACAAGTGGCTGTGCCTGTGGCTGGGAACAGCAGTGCCCTGGGGAAGCCACATGGCCCCTCCCAGGGAAGAGAGCGGTGCGAGGTGCTAGGCCTTGGCAGGGCAGAAGGGGAAAGGCTTGGCAAGGGGAGACTGGTATGCTTTTATGTTGTTGGATAAAGGAAAGCTTGTGTCATCCACCTGGTGATTCCTGTGACTAAAGATACAAACAGAGGGAGGATGTTATCAAGTTTGAATACACCTGTGGGAGCTCGTTACCGGGGCTCAGTCAACAGAGCTCAGAACAGCTGCTGTGAAAGTGAAAGGCAGGTTAGGGTTTCAGAAGGCACTGATGTCAGTGTGACTAGAGCCCCACATTTCTGGAAGCTCTCCCAGCCTCTGTGAGGGTTACAGAAAGCCCTATGCTGAGAACCCACCCAGGTATGACAGACTTGAATAAGTGGATCCATGGAAGATGGAAGATACATCCTTTGGAAGATTCCATGAGGCATACAGGCTAGAGTTGACACGCACCTAAAGGAGGGAAATCTGGTTGCCCTTGTTTGAAGAAAAGATGCAGGACAGCACAGAAGTGTAAAGACGCTTACAGCCATCTGTCTATGCACACAGATACACATGCGCACACACACACATGTACACACACAGTACACACGTGCACCTGCATGTGCACACACATACAACACATACTCATGTGTGTATGTGTATCTGTGTGAGTGTGTACACAGATACACATACACACATGTATACACACATGTGCACATACACAGACATACGTGCATGCACACACATGTGAACACACACATGCACACATGGACTCACTGGAACCCTTTTTCCCAATCACTCCTAGACTGCTGGGATATTATCTAGTTAATTCTCCTCGGGCCTCAGCTCATTCTCCAGAACAGCAGTTCTCAATCTGTGGGTCGTGACCCACAGGAACTGTATTAAAGGGCCACAGCATTAGGAAGGTTGAGAACCACCACTCTAGAATCAAATTTCCACATACTTTCTGAGACCTTTTAATTCTGTAGAGTGGGACTTTTCTTTAAAAAGAAACTGTAAAGATTATTGTGATCCATCTTCTGTTTTCCAAGTGGTGACTGTGAGATTTATGCTCATCCATCCCCAATGTCTTACCCAGGAGCTCATATGTGAGACACTACAAAAGTTTTGAGACAGAATATTTCATGGTCCGTTATTCTGAGAAACACAGTCAGCAGGGACCTTTTTGATCCACCCATGCATGTTTCAACCTGCTTAGCTTATTGGTGCTGCTGGGAAGGCTTCATGAGTTTCTATCCATGGATTTTACATTTCTTGATTTTTGTGTATCTGAAACCCTTCATAATGACCCATGAATCTTCTCTGCAAAATGATGGGCAGGGTTCACAGTGGGTGAGACGCCTACAGGTTCAGAGGTGCGGGAGATGTTATATCCTTAAGAGAGCCATGTCCAGGGGGAGGCTAGAGCACACTGATCATGGCGTGTGTGTGCCAGGATGAGCAAGAGAGACACTAGCATGACCCTCAGCCTTCTGGGATTGGGGTCCCCGGTCCCCCGTGTAGTAGGAGAAGAAGTTGCACAGAAAAGGAGGTGTGGATAGGAGGTATGACCTCCAGCACAGGGTCTTCCCCAGGTGTCCGCACCTCACATCTACCTGCCAGTGAGAACATGGCATCTCCCACCAGCCGCCTGCAGAGGCCACAGCCACATTCTACCTCCTCCTTTTTCTTCTAGGAAAGATGGTTTGTGTCACAGCCCAGCTCCAGGGAGTAGTAGAGTACTCGTGAGTCCACTGAAGTCCAGCCTAGCAGGTAGCTTTTCCACATCAGTTTTGGCAAAAGATAAATTTATGTCACTGACAGTAATTCAGGGGTGCTAGAAAGAGAGGAAAGACTTGCCATTGGTGTCACCCAAGAACTCTGCTTAAGTTTGGTAACCAGTAGGAAACTGTACTTATACATCATTGTTCTCACGTTTTCCAAAGCCTGTTTCTTAAAGTTCACCTACTTAGGACAGGTCAGTGCTCTCAGTCCTATAGGTGTGGCTACAGGAATAAGAAACCTGACAGCTCACCCATGGTCACGAGGCAGGTAGCGTCTGACCCAGGTCAGTCTTCATATGCATGGTCTGGGTCACTGAAGTTCATGTGTGTGTATGTACCAAACAGAGCTATCAAATGTGGGAGTGAAAAACCTGAAAGCAAAATACAACATTAAGGGAAAAACCCTGAAGAATAATGGACAGTATTTATCAGTTTCTGATTTCTAATATAGTTTAAATAGAACAGAATTGTCTCTTTAGCATAGTTTTGGCATACATGTTCTGCATACAAGAAACACATTATTAATTGTAAAAAAGAGAATACAAACAATAACCAAAAAAGAGAAGGAAAATTACTGTAATTCCCACTATTGTCATATGTGTGTTGAACACAGTTTTTACAAACCTGTAGAATACTATACATATTTTGTTTGCACTTACTTTTTATCAGATAAAATATCAAACATCTTTCTATAGGAATAAAAATATTTCTGCAGTATTATTAATGGTTATACAGTATCACTTCTTGTGGAAATATTGTTATTTAGCTGGATGGGTAAATTAATTCCAGTTTTTCTTTCATATAAACAATTCTGTTGACCCACATCTTCTCAGAATTAAATAATTATTCTCCTTTTTTGTTCCTCTTCATTAGAAATATTTCCTTCATTGAAAGTGCATTAAAAATGTGTCACATTTAATTAATTTCTTCATTTAAATATTCCTAATTTTTAAGTCAACCTAGGAAACAACTATAATTTGGTTTTCTATTAAGAACTTTTAAATTTTACCTTATGCATCTTTCCCATATTTTCCTGAGTAATTCACACTGTAGATGCATATCCTGTGAGTGTTTGCATAGAGGATTTCGGTCAACAGGTACTGGGGCACACTGGGGCACATCTGGAAGCATGCCCAGTGGTCCTTGATGCCAAGAGTCCACAGTAGAAGTAAAAAAATGCTATGAGTGATGTGAAGCAGGCTGTCCATGTCATCAGAAAGCACAGAGGTTTTCTGGGAACTTAGGGGAGTTCTTCACTGGCTGGAAGGATGAGGGAACATTTCCAGGAGCAGCAATCGTGTGAAAAGCATGAGATCTCACACGCAACACAGAAGGGAGTCAGCACGTTAAAATGATAAATTACATATGGAATGTTTGACTCCATTACACATATTTTAAAAATTTCAAATGCAAAACAATGTATTTTTTTGTTTTACTCTGATGTTAGGAACTGGACCAAATAGATTATTTATTATCAGAAGAAAACTTGCATTTGAATTTCAGGGAGGCCTACTTCATCCACGAAGGACAGTGAAGGAATAGAGAATCTGGAAGTTCAGTGAAACATTACTGGGGATTGCAGTCCCACTTTTCCTCAGAGAAATTGTGGTCTCTAGACACACTGTGCCTCCTCCATCCCAAAGTCACAATCCTGGGACAGCTGCACCAGCCCTAGAGTCCAGGGACCCAGACTTCACTTGGTGCTCTTGATGTCACTCAATGTGGCTTTCCCAAGGGCTGCTGAGCAAAATTATGAAGGGTGAGGACTCCCAGCCCAGTCAGTGCAGAAATGTGAGGGTCCTGCATCTGTCATACTGAGTCCATGTCCTTTCCTGCAAGCGTGTGAGACTGAGGAGCCCACTCAGCATCTAATCATCCAGCAAGGGCACATGGAGGGGCTGTGATGTGCCTGGCACTGTCCTTCACACTAGGAACCCTAGAAAACGTTGGGTCCAGACATCAGCCATCTGCTGCTTTACTGGGGAGGCACAGGTGGGTATAGCCAGGTGCTGATCTGGCTCCTGGGAAAGAGGGGAGTTCATATGTCCCACTGTCACCTGCCATGCCCTGTGCCGATCTCCAGGTTGTTTACCAATAATCTGGAAACTACATTAAAATATGCAAATGACATTTCCATACAAAGAGCGAAAACTATGCCTCTCCATTACTCACTTCCCTGTAGCCCATACTGTCATCTCTCCCATGGTTCACACTTACTCTGACTCTCTGTCTGACATGAATATTTCTTCCAGTGAGAGGCTATTCATGTGGCCCATGGTCTGTCAGCCTGTGGTCTGTCAGTCTGTCCGCCCAGGGTCTGTTGGCCTGTGGTCTGTCACTCCATGTTCTGTCAGTTTGTGGACTCTTGGTCCGTGGTCTGTTGGCTCATGGTCTATCAGTCCGTGGACTGTTGGTCTGTGATCTGTCAGTCCATGGGCTGTTGGTCCGTGGTCTGTCAGTCCGTGGACTGCCAGTCTGTGGTCTGTTGGTCCATGGTTTGTCTGTCTGTGGTCTTTCAGTCTGTGGACAGTCTGTCAGTCCATGGTCAGTGACTGTATCTTGTCCTCTCAATCTTTCAGTGTACTCAAGTCAAAACCATCTCATGAACCTGGGGCAGCTTCAGCGAGTACAAGAGTCAAGGGGCCTGTAAAATTACTTGGTTCAAATACCTCTTTTGACAGGTGACAAAACTGAGGCACAGAGAGGGGAAGTGACCCATCTAAGGTCACCCAGCTGGATCCAGAGCATCAGGAACCAAATTGCAAGAGCTCCCAACTCCCTGTCCACTGTGTGCTCCTCTATAGCACTCTCCACTCTCAGAAGGCTCATCCTCAGGTCGATGGTGCTTACTGACTCTGTCTCTGGGCTTTCATTAAGATAGTAGCCTCAGTCATCGAAGAAATAAAACAGATCAGTGAAACAGCAGTGAATGGACACTGGAGAGCACAAATAGTTTGTACTGGAACATCCTCCCTTTAAAACTGTGCCCTCCCCCTGTGCTGGCTGCCCTGTCTCAGGCTCCTTTTCCCAGCCCCTTTATCTCCATGAGCTCCTAACATGGGAAGTCCCAGACCTCAGCCCTTATGGCTTCTCTTCTCTGACCATACCCATCTCCCATTATTTCATTCCCTCTCCTGTCCTTAGATGTCAACTGTGGGATTAAAGGTGGAGCAAGGTAGCCCAGGAGAAATTTCCAGTGATCATCCCTGAAAATGAGCACATCCATGCGAGCAAGCACCTTCAGAAGAACAAGCAGTCAGACCACCTGGCTTCAATGTTACATCAAGGAGAAAGGCACCAAGAGGGCAGAAAGACAGGCATGCACTGCCTGCCCCACCGCACCCCTATGCCCTGTCAGTGCTGGGGCAGCTCCTCCATTGTAGAGAGAATCCATGTGCCAGGGAAGAGGAGTGGGAGGGAGGTGACTGTGGGACTTTGCACTGAAACCTGGAGCTTCCCTGACACAGGAATCACAGCACAGGGCAAAACTCTGCTGCTTCTCATGAAGGGAGCATTGAGACCAACCTGGCCAGGGACAAATCCTTCACCCCAAACCCAAGTTCCTACTACATCACCACCAGTAGATAAAGAGCAACCCAAGGCCTGACTTAATTCACAAGGCATGTGAGCAAAAAAAAGTGGCAGTCCTCAGGCAATTTCTTTGGCTGTGCTGGCTTAGAGCCAGTGGGCTTAGGGTGTGTTTCCCAGTGAGACGTTTGAGGTGGGGGCCTAGCCACTGCCTGTATCAACTCCCACCCCACAAACAAATGGCAGCACAGCTCAGGGAGGGTTGTCTTCCACTTGGGGAAAGAGTAAAGTTCACAGGACTTTGCTTCACAACTTGGGCTCCAGGTAAACCACAGCATAATAAAGTACCAAGCAGACTCCTGAGACCTCTGACTCAAGGCCTTAGTTCCTGGAAGGCATTTCTGGACCTATCCTGGGATGGATGAAAACATGCTGCCTTGAAGGGAAGGACCCAGTCCTGGCAGGATTCCCTCCTGCTAACTAACTTCCCCCTGGGCTTTGAACAAAGATCATAGGTAGCCAGACAGCAGTCATCACAAGCTTTGGGTGAGATTGGGCTGGCTTTAGGTGTGACCTGGTGCTGGTGACCACAGGGAGCAACTCTTCCCCCAACTCCAGAAGCCAAGGATAGAGAGTAAGGAGAGAGAATGATAGACTTTGCCTGTTAATCTTGTATCTTACCCAAGTCTTCCAAGGCAGCACCACCAGGAGCCGAACCTGCAAGAGTCACAGTACTCTGGGCTTAGAGCATCCTGAACAACCACAAGCATCAAGAACATCCAGGAAGACATGACCTCACCAAACAAACTAAATAAAGTATCAGTGACCAGTCCTGGAGTAATGGAAATATGTGACTATTCACACACAAAAAAATTCAAAATAGCTATCCTGAAGCAGCTCAGTGAACTTCAAGACAACACTGAGAAGGAATTCAGAAACCTGCCAGAAGAGTTTTTAAAAGATATTAAATAATAAGAAGAAAATCAAGCAGAAATTCTGGAGCATAAGAATTCAATTGACAAATTAAGAAGTGTATCAGCCTCTCAACAGCAGAATTGACCAAAAAGAAGAAAGAATCTGTGAGCTTGAAGACAGGACATTTGAAAATACACATTCAGAAAAGAAAAAATAGAAAAAAGAATGAAATATGACCACAAGATCTAGAAAATAGCTTCAAAGGGGCAAATCTAAGAGTTATTGGCCTTAAAGAGGAGGCAGAAAGAGACAGATTGGTGTAGAAATTGTATTCAAAGAAAGAATAACAGAGAATCTTCCAAACCAGAAGAAAGATATCAATATTCAGGTATAAGAAGGTCATAGCACACCAAGCAGATTTAACCCCCCAAAATACTACCTCAAATCATTTAATAATCAAGCTCCCAAAAGTCACAGTTAAAGAGAATGTCATAAGGGAAGCAAGAAAAATTAAAAAAAAACAAAACAAAACATATAAACGTTGTCTGATGTGTCTAGCAGCAGATTTCTCAGTGGAAACATTACAGTGGCATGAGAGAGTACTGAAGGAAAAAAAACTTAACCCTAGAATATTATATCCTGCAAAAATATCCTTCAAACATGAAGGAGAAATACTTTCCCAAACACAAGGGAGAAATTTATATACCAGACATCTTTGATGGGAAATACTAAAAGGAGCTCTTCAATCTGAAATAGAAAGATGTTCATCAGCAATAAGAAATCACCTGGAGTTATACAATTCACTGGTAACAGTGAGGACAAAAATTAAGAACCCTCTATTGCTGTAATTGCAGTGTATAAACCACTTATATTTGGAGTAGGAAGACTGAAATACAAATCTATCAAAAATAACTACAGAAACTTTCTGAGAGACAGATAGTATAAAAAGATATAGATGAAAACAACAAAAAGTTTAAAAGTGGGGAGAGGAATGGAGTTAAATGGCAGAATTTCTGTTAGATTTCTCATTACTTGTTTGTAAGCAGAGTTATTATATGTTTAAAGTACTTGGCTATAAAATGGTTTTTGCAAGCCTCATGGTTACCTCAAATAAAAAAAACCTACAACAGATGCACAAAAAATTATAAAAAAAAAGAAGTTTAATGACAATTCCCAAGAAAATCCCCATTAACAAAGGAAAATCAAAAGGAAGGAACACAGGAAGGAAGGAAGGAAAGGAGGGAAGAAGGATTGGCCACAAAACAAACAGAAATCAAATAACAGCTTGGCAGTAGTAAGTCCTTAACTATTGATAATAACAACAAATGTGAAAGGACTAAACTTTTCTATCAAAAGATATAAAGTGGTCAAATGGATGAGATAACAAGAGCCAACTATATGTTGTCTGCAAGAAACACACTTTTATCTATAAAGAAACACGTAGCCTGGAAATTAAAAGATGAGTAAAGATATTTCATAAATGAAACCCAACAAAAAGAAGGTGTGGCTCTATTTCTATGAGATAAAAAACATCTCAAGACAAAAGCTATAAAAAGAAACAAAGAAGGTCATTGTATAATGATAAGGGGTCAATTCAGCAAGAAGATGTATCAATTCTAAATACATGTGCAGCCAACACTAAGGCACCCAGTTATATAAATATTAACAGAGCTAGAGAGAGAGATAGACCCCAATACAAAAATTGTTAGAGACCTCAACACTTCATTTTCACCCTTTGACAGACCATCAAACATAAAATTAACAAAGAAACATTGGGCTTAATCTGCACTGTGGACCAAATGTGCCAAAGAAATATTTACAGAGCCTTTCATCCAACAGCTGCAGAATACATGTTTTTCTCTCCAGCTCACAGGTCATTCCTAAGGAAACACCATGGGTTAGGCAATAAAATGAGTCTTAAAACAAATTGAAATAATATCAAGTACTTTCTCTGACCACAAAGGAATAAAATTAGAAATCACTAACAAGAGGAATATAGAACAATATGCAAATGAAAATTAAACAACATGGTCCTGCATGACCAGTAGGCCTATCAATTAAGAGATTAAGAAGGAAATTTAAAAATGTCTCAAAACAAATGACAATTAAAACACAACATGTTAAAACCTAGCAGATATAGCAAAAACAGTAATAAGGGGAAAATTTATAGCAATAAGAGCCTACATCAAAAAAGCAGGAAAACTTCAAATGAACAACCTAACAATACATCTCAAAGACCTAAAAAAAAATCAAAACAAATCCAAAATAATTAGAAGAAAAGAAATAATAAAGATTAGAGAAGAAATAAATAAAATTGAAACAAAAACTACAAAAGGTCAATGAAACAAAAAGTGTTTTTAAAAAGATTGACAAAATTGACACACCTTAAGCCAAACTAACTAAGAAAAAAGAGAGAAGACACAAATAAAAAAAATCAGAGATGAAAAGAGACATTACAATTGACACTGCCAAAATCCAAAGGACCATTAGAGTCTTCTGTGAGCAAATATATACCAATAAACTGGAAAACAGAGAAGAAATGTGAAGTGGTTTGGGGTGACCATAGGAGGGGGTTTTGATGTGAGGAATGAAGAGATTTGACACAAAGTCCATATCAGGGGACTGAGGAACTCTGGGAGAAGCCCTCCTGAGCTAATCTCAGGTCTGTAGTTATTGTCACACATCCGGAAAATGTAGGTAAAAGTTACTTACCAGACATCAACACTAAAAAGGGGGAACAAAAAAGTGGTAGATAGAATGTTTCCAACTTGTTTTTATAATACTGCAGACCTTAAGCAAGAGCTCTACCTCCAGCATCAAGAGATATCTGGAGTCTGGAGAATCTTTACCATAACCATTAGACTTGGTATTGCCACATCTTACATATACATTTTCTCTTGGAGGCTAGTTTTTTCATCTCCTACATGTACACAACTCACATCCCATTCTCATGATTTTCTAGGTCTCTTAAGTGGTAAGCAAGTCTTAAAAGATCAGGGCACCATTTCCCCTACAGAAATGGATGAATTCCTGGACACATACAACTTTCCAAGATTGAACAAAAAAGAAATCCAAATAAATCTGAATAAACCAATAAAAAGCAATTAGGTAGAAGCAGTAAGAAAACATCTCCCACCAAAGAAAAGCCCAGGACCTGATGGCTTCACTGCTAAACTCTACCAAGCATTCAAAGAAATAATACTAATCCTACTTAAACTATTCCTAAAAATCAAAGAGGAGGGAATACTTCCAAACTTATTCTCTGCGGTCAGTATCATCCTGATACCAAAATCAGACAAAGACACAATTAAAAAAGAATACTATATGCTAATATCTTTGATTAACATACATGCAAAAATTCTCAACAAAATAGTAGCAAACCAAACTGAACAACACAATGAAAATATTATTCATTATGATTAAGTGGGATTCATCCCAGGCATGCAAGGATGGTTTCACATATGCAATCAATGTGATACATCATATCAACATAATAACAAAGAAAAATTATATTATTATTTCAATTGATTCTGAAAATCATTTGATAAAATTCAACATCACTTCATAATAAAAACTCAAAACACTAAGTATGGAAGTACTTACCTCAACACATTGAAAGCCATGTATGATAGACCCATAGGTAATATTATACTGAATGGAGAAAAACTGAAAGCCTTACCTCTAGATCTGGAACAAGAGGATGCCCACTTTCACCACATTACACAACATAGTATTAGAATTTTTAGTTAGAGCAATCAGACAAGAGAAATAAATAAAGGGCATCCAAATTAAAAAGGAAGAAATCAAATTATCCTTGTTTGCAGATGATACATGCATATGATCAAATGTCTAGATAATCTAACAACTTCACACCAAAAAACAGCCTATTAGAACTGGTAAACAAATACAGTAAAGTTTCAGGATACAAAATCAACACTGATTTTGAATCATGAGAGAAAAATCATACTATGTGCCAAAAGTAAATGGTGTGAAAAAAATAACCAAAAAAGTAATCCTATTTACAATAGTTACTAATAGAATAAAATATCTAGGAATAAACTTAACCAAAGAGGTGGAAGACCTCTATAATGAAAACTATAAAATATTGTTTATTGCTCAGAGATATTAAAATTCTATCTTACTTTATTTTTATATCAGAATATTAGGAGAGTACAAATGTTTTGGTTACATGAATTGCTTTTGAACTGCTTGAGTCAAAGTTGTAAGTGTTTCCACACCCAGATAATGTACATTGTACCCATGAAGTATGATTTCAACCAAACGTTCCACCCTACCTGCTTCATTTCCATTGGGTTTGACTTCCATCAATGCACATGCTGCTTATCGGTTATTTCCAATTTAACAATGAGTCCAGGTTGTATTTGTCTTTCCATTCTTGTGATACTTCTCTTAGGAGAATGGTCTCCAGTTTCATCCAGAGTGTTGCAAATATATTAATTTATTCTTCATGGCTGAGTAGTTCTCCATGGTATACATATACCGCATTTTGTTAATCCACTCATGAATTGATGGGCACTGTGTTGATTCCACATCTTTGCAATTGTGAATTGTGCAGCAATAAATAATCTAATGCAAGTGTCTTTTTGATAAAATGACTTTTGTCCTTTGGGTGAATACCCAGCAGTGGGATTACTGAGTCAAATTGTAGGTCTACTCTTAGTTCTTTGAGGTATCTCCACATGACTCTCCATAGAGCCTGTACTAATTTGCTTTCCCACCAACTGTGTAAGTGCTCCTTTCTCTTCACATCCACAGCAGCATCTATTATTTTGGAACTTTTTGAACCATTCTCACTGAGGTTAGATGATAGTTCCTCGTGGTTTTGATTTGCATTTCTCTCATGATAACTAACAGTAAGCATTTTTCATATGTTTATTGGCCATGAATCTGTCTTCTTTTAAAATGCTTCTGTTTATGTCTTTTGCCCAATTTTAATGAGGTTGTTTGATTTTTTTTCTTACTAATTTGCCTCAGTTCTTTGTGGACTCAGGTTATTAACACTTTTGCATAGCATGCAAATATTTTCTCTCATATTATAGGCTGTTGATTTGCTCTGCTGTTTCCTTGCCTACGAAGAAGCTTTTTAACCAAGTTCTACTTATTTATTTTTATTGTTGCTGTGATTGTCTTTTGGGTCTTATTCAAAAACCCTTTGCCCAAGCTGATATCTAAAAGAGTCCTTCCAAAACTTTCTTCTAGAATTTTTAAGTTTTCATGTCTTATATTTAAATCTGTAATTCATCTTGAATTAATTTTAATAAGTGGTGAGAGGTATGGATCCTGTTTCATTCTTCTACATGTAGCTATCCAACTTTCATAGTACTATTTGTTGACTAGAGATTCTTTTCCCTAGTCCATATTGCCATCTACTTTGTCAAAGAACAGATGGAAATATGCGGATACTTTTATATCTGGGCTCTCTGTTATGTTCGAATAGTCTGTCTCTCTAATTTTTGTGCCAATACTATGCTGTTTTTGTTCTATAGCCTTGTATCATAGCTTAAATAAAATTCTAGCAAACTTAATTCAGCAGCATAATAAAAAAATAATCCACCACGACCAAGTGGGCTTTATCCCAGGGATGCAAAGATGAGTTCAACATATGTGAATCCATGAATTTGATTCACCACAGAAACAGAAGCAAAAACCAAGTTCATATAATCATCTCAATAGATGCAGAAAAAGCATTTGACAAAATTCAGCATTGTTTTATGATAAAATCTCTTAACAAAATAGGTAAAGATGAAACATTTCTCAAAATTATAAAAGCCATATAAAGGAAACCCATGGCCAACATCATACTAAATGGGGAAACATTAAAAGCATTTCCACCCAGAACTGAAACATGAAAAAGATGCCCACTGTCACTACCTCTTTTCAACTTAGTGCTGGAAGTCCTATCCAGAACATTCAGGCAAGAGAAAGAAATTAAGAGTATCCAAATGGGGAAAGAAGTCCAACTATCATTCTTTGCTGATGATGTGATCTTATATCTATAAAACCTCCAAGATTTTGCTAAGTGACTTCTGTAATTGATAAATTCAGAAAAGTCTCAAGTAAAAAATCAATGCACACAAATCAGTAGCATTCCTATATACCAACAGTAGTAAAGCTGAGAATCAATTCAAATATTCCACACATTTCATGATAACTACAAAGAAAATAAAATACCTAGGAATATATTTAATCAAGGAAGTGAAAGATCTCTACAAATACAACTACAAATCTCTGAGGAAGGAAATTGCAGGTGATACAAATAAATGGAAAAACATGGCATGCTCATGGATCAGCAGAATCAATATTTTTAAAATGTCCATACTACTCAAAGCAATCTACAGATTCAATGCAATATTCCTCAAAATACCAATGTAATTCTTTACAGAAATAGGAAAAATAACCCTAAAATTTATATGGAACAACCAAAGACCCAGAATAACCAAAGCCATCCTGAGCAAGAAGAACAAAACTGAAGGAAGCATATCACCTGACTTCAAATTACACTACAGAGCTGTCACAACCAACACATCATGTTACTGTTGTGGGAACAGACACACAGAGCAATGGAACACAGTAGAGAATCCAGAAATAAATCCCACATCTATAATAAGTTATCTTCTACAAAGTTTCCAGTCTCTCCAATAAACGGTGCTAGGAAAGCTGGATATTCAGAAGAATGAAACTAGACCTTCATGTCTCCCCATATGCAAAAGCAAATCACAATGCATTAAATACTTAAATCTAAGGCCTAAAGCTATAAAACCACTAAAAGAAAACATTGGGGAACTGCTTCAGGACATTGTTCTGGGCCATATTTGAGTAATATCCCCAAAGCACAGGAAATCAAAGCAAAATTGAGCAAATGGGATCACCTCAAGCAAAAAAGCTTCTGCACAGTTAGGTAAATAATCAAAAGAATGATGAGACAACACACAGAATGGGAGAAAATGTTTCCAGTTACTTTTGACAAGGTATTAATAATTGGGATGTATAAGGAGTTCCAACACCTTGATAAGAAAAAATGTAAAATAGTCTTATTTAAAAATGGGTAAAGGATTTAAATACTGTAATGTCCCCAGAATCTGAATGCCACAGAACTAAAACAACTTGGAATCTGAATGAAAAATTTGAGCAAATTTTGCCCAAAATCCAAATGCTGCTTGGCATCTGAATGCCCAGCATCTAGTTTGTGTGCTTTTGTGCCCATGTTTCCCCAGTGCTCGGTCACCCATGCACTTGGTCATTCAGTTCCTTGTCAGAAGCTGTAGTGAAAGCATTTCATGTGATTTCACAACTAAGTGAAATACACAACTAAGTATATTCACCATGGGTTCCCAAAAGTGTAAAGAAAATGAGCATAAGAGAAAAGCTGTTAGAGCTACAACTAAAGTTAAGAGAGGTCTTATTGCTAAGAATAAAAGTGGTATATGACTGACCTCACTATTATGTTCAGGATGCCTAAATCGACTGTACAATTTTGAAAAATAAAGAAGCTATCAAAGTAGCTGATGTGGTGAAAGGGGTTACGACACTGACCTCTAGGAGATTGAAAAGTGTGGAAGAGATGGAAAAACTCTTAGTTTGGATTAATGAACAATAGCTTCTTGGTGATGTAATTTCTGAGACAATAATTTGTGGTGAAAGCCAAAGTTCTCCAAGATGATTTAGGGAAAGGCATGCCTGATACTAGTGCTCAAAGGAGGAGTCTAAAGCCAGAAATAGGTGGTTAGAGAACTTTAAGAAAAAGACGGGGATCCACAGAGTTGTTATGCAGGGACAGGCTGCCAGTTCTAATTCAGAAGCAACAGAAATGTTTGTAAAGGAGTTTAAGGTGTCTGAACAGTGAGGGGTATATTTTAAACCAAGTGTTCAATTGTGACAAAACAGGCCTTTATGTTTTCAGGTTTTTATATTTTTAATTTTATTAATTTACATTTTTATTCAAATATTATTGTTTGTTAATATTTTACCTTAAAACCTAGTATATTTACCGTTAAAATTATTTTGAAAATTTGAGTTTGTGGAAGATTAATCCACTTTCTATTGTTTTAAAGGGGTGGGGGAAAGTCTTGCAACTTGAAATATTTGGAATTTGAATGGAGTTCTGGAATGAGTTAAGTACATATTCCAAGGTATTACTGTATACATTTCTCAAAAGGACACATACAAATGGCCAATAGATCCATGAAGAAAAAATTATTCAACTTCAGTAGACATCAGAGCAATGCAAATCAAAACTACAAGAAGCTGGGGGAGGATGCAAGATGGCCGACTGGAGCCAGCTTTCCACAGAGGCTCCCATCCAGAAGGAGAGTTAAAGGACAGAAGTTTAGCAAGTAAGCTGATGGTTTGGAGCTGAGCCAAGAGAGAACGCTGAAGAGCGCACATCAACCCTGCTGAAACAAGCTGTGATCCCAAGGAAATAAACAATAGGTATGAAATCCATGGCCAAGCAGATGGGAGTCCCCTCCCCCATGAGAACGGCTCACAGTATACTTTCTACAAACAAACAAGCGGAGTTCAAACCTCCTCCTATTTTATCTCACAGGAGAGACCCTCTAAAAACTGTAACTCCTTCCCCAAAGAGGACAAACTAGTATGCCATGGCACTCTCCCGCCAGGCATAAAACTGTATATATTCTCTACTCACAATTCTGAACTCCCAGCACTCCTCTCCACTCTCACCCTGAGATCTGGAAGCCTGTCCCCCATGGAGTTCAGATTCTTGGGCATTTTTTCAAGAGGTATGGACAAGGTGTGGGCTGTTGCAGGTCTGTGCTGATTCTGTGACACAGGTGTAAAAAGAGGACTGTGAACCAAGGGAGCAATGAGGGAGAAGCGGGGCCCCGCAGCACAGAGAAGCAGCAGCAGCTGCAGCAGGAACAATAGGGCTCACACCCCTGGGGATATTTTGGAGAGACAATCTCTACCTCTCTTGGCAACCAGAGACAGCCGAGCCTTTATTATGTTGGCAGCCACTGGCAGAACATACCTGGGATGGAAATTCAGGCCCCATGAGCAAAGGGTATGCCTGAGGTGGTACCTCCCTGGGCAGGGTGCAGTGGGAATGGAGACTAGAATATGCACATGCAGAGAGGGCATACTCCCAGAGCGGAGCTGAGTCAGAGTCGGAGATTTTAACACTCCTTTACCAGCGTTGGATAGATCCTCCAATAAGAAGCTAAGCAAAGAAATTTTAGACTTAAACTTAACCATTCAACAATTGGATTTAACAAACACCTACACCTAACAAAATTGAATATACATTCTTCTCATCAGTCCATGGAACATCCTCCAAAATTAATCACACCTTAGGTCACAAGTCTAACCTCAGCAAATTTAAAAGAATAGAAATTATTCTGTGCATCTTCTAGGACCATCAAGGAATAAAAGTTGAACTCAATAACAACAGGAAGCTGCATACTTGTACAAAAACATTGAAACTAAATAACCTTATGCTGAACAATAGATGGGTCATAGACAAGAATAAGAAGGAAATTACCAAATTTTAGGAACAAAATGATAATGAAGACACGAATTATCAGAAGCTCTAGGATACCACAAAGGCAGTCCTAAGAGGGAAATTTATAGCACTGCAAGCCTTCCTCAAGAGAACAGAAAGAGAGGAAGATAACAACTTAATGGGACATGTCAAGCAACTGGAAAAGGAAGAACATTCTAATCCCAAACCAGTAGAAGAAAACAAATAACCAAAATTAGAGCAGAATTAAATGAAATTGAAAACAAAAGGATTATACAACAGATCAATAAATCAAAAAGTTGGTTTTTTGAACAGGTCAATAAAATAGATAAACCTTTGGCTACTCTAATCAGGAAAAAAAGAGTAAAATCTCTAATCTCAGCAATCAGAAATGGTAAAGATGAAATAACAACAGACCCCTCAGAAATTCA